>BQNB010169613.1:0-12733 GCA_026074375.1 Tanacetum coccineum | reverse complement strand
ATTGATGTCAGATCAAGAATCATACTCTCAAATGGGACATTGAATTCCATTTCATTCCCATTCAATATCAACTTGCTGATATCTTCACCAAGCCTCTGGATGAGCCAACTTTCAAAAGATTGATTGTTGAACTAGGTATGCTGAACATTGATTCAAAACCTAAAGCTTCAGTACTGACTGAAGAAAACTAAAGCTTCAGCGCTTTCATCCAAAACTGAACAAACTTTCGTATGTTAAATGTCAGTTCAGTTTTTGCATATAATATAACCTTTATCCTGCTTAAGTGAAGTAACTGAGCAATCACATATGTCTCATTCATGGATTTGTATGAGCATGTGATGTTTTGTCGCCTTTGCTGGAGCACATATGTTGGTCAAGTCAAGAACTGAACAAAACTGATTTATTTTCTTCAGTTCATTTTATAAAATGATTTTATCAAATTCCTCAGCTTTCCCTCTAGTGAAGTAACTAAGCAATCACATATGTCTAATTCGTGGATTTGTAGGAGCATTTAGGGTTTTGTCTCCTTCGCTAGAAGATTGATGATGATGAAGATTACAATAATCTGTTCAACATAACATAACATCAAACCTGAACCTAGTCCAGCTTTTTGAAACATCAATCTCAAGGTTAGTTTTAAAACAAATTTGATTCTCAAAAGTAATATTATTTTATTAAAATAATTTCCTTTTCAAAGAAGTCGTTTAATTAAAATATATTAATATAGGACATCCAACAGTTAGTATGACCTCATCATCTTTCTCCCACCTACTTTTTCAGTGAATAGACAGTTGTTTACTGTTCTAGGTGTCAGATGCACGCTTTGTTAACTTTCATTTAATACAAAGTTTAGCACACATATTAAAAACAAACCCTAAACATTCCTCATAAATTCATAAACCCTAGATATCTTTTCACCAACTCATAACTTCCAAATGGCAGTTATCAAATTGTCAAAGATAAAAGTGAAAAATTCTCACATCATATAATCCACCACACCTATCACAACTCATTTTCTCACAAACACAGATTAAACTCACTAAAAACACACACACTCATAATCAAAAAAAATTAAATCATCAAAACCTTAATCACATCAAATGGCAAACCAAGAACAAAATCCTCCATAACAAGAACAACCTTTTGTTGCTACTAAACAAGTAGGCTTCAATCTTGAAGATATTATCCTCAACACAAACAATTAGGTTGCTCCTCTATACCCAAAATACAATAACAAGGATCACTTCAAATGTGTTTCGAATTTCATTTCCAAATGTTGCCTTAGAAAACTATTTACCATATCTCCATACATGTATAAGGAATACCTACCTGAGTTTTGGTACTCATCTAAAGCTCTTGAAAACTCTAAGGTTTCCTTCTCAACCCTCACTGGTGGTATCTATGGCGAAGTAGGGGCAAACACCTATAGAATGCACCATTGGTGCACATTACCCTCCCACACTCTAGTGAGTATCTTGCACCATAATCCATTGACATAGTAAGGCCATGGTTTAAACAATTGGGTATGGGGAAGTTGTTCCTGCCAAAGAGACTCTAAAAAAGACTCTTCTTCATCCTATGTGGAGGTTACTAATGGCACAGATCATCCAATGTTTAAGAGGTAAAACTGGAGGCTTTGATCAGATCACTAACAAAGATGCCATTATACTGTATAGTCTAGAAAATAGGATCAACATTGACTATGTCAGTATCTTTTGGGAAGACATCATCATCAAACTGAACAAGAAACATAGGGAAAAGGTGGTACCATACACTAGATTTCTATCCCTATTGATGATGCACAAGATGAAGGAAGGCTATGGAGATGGAGAACTCACACTCTACCCTACTCAAGTCTTCAATGTCAACAAATAGGCACTGAAGCCCAACCAACCTGAAGAACCTCCATTCACAACCCACATGTTGGCTATATGCTCTGCAGATAAGTCAGTGGCGTTTAAAGCTCCAAAGCCCTCTTTCAATGTTAAGAGGGTTCCCCAAGGCACAAAGCCTAGAGCTAAACCTGGACACAAGAAGCATTCAACTTCTTCAAAATAACCCTCTGTGTCCAGCAAAGAGGCAACAAAAGGCACCCACCGGTTCCAAAACTGGCCATTCTAAGAAGAGAAAAGAGTCCAGCTCGACCATGGACTCAAACCCAAGCCAGCCTCCAGTTTCTACACCTATGGATACTAGAATGCATAAAGAGGACCAACAAGCAACTAGTGACCCAACCTCTTTAGGGGTCACCAGTGAAGCAAGAGCCAACTCTCAACTCAGTAGTGGTATGTTAGCATTTAATTTAAATGAGCCTATTTTTTCAGCATCGTTCAATATTCACTCTGAGTCTGGATCAGGAAATGATGCTTCAACAGCTTCCACAGCTGAAGCTGATCCTGGAAATTCTGCTCCTAGTGATTTTGTACCTCAACAACAAGGTATGAATGAAGGAACCAAAAACACTTCATATGATCACTTATTTGCAGGTACTAACCCACATGTTCTTGCAGAACAAACCACATCTGTTAGTGAAGGGTTAGAAACTGTCCTCACTTAACCTAGTTCACAGAAAAGAGCCAGCTCGATTGCTAGAAAAAGTAAGGAAGAACATTCCAGCACATCAAGGTTTGGAAGATCTTGCAAATCTGGTGTCACATGTGCAACCTAGCTTCAAAGACTTGGACTCACCTGAAGATGATCATGTCATTGTTGTGGCTGATAGTGATGAAGATGAGGATGATGAAGTTCATGCTACTGAAAATGTTGAAACTGAAGATACTTCAGTTCCTAAATCCTCATCTCCCAGGTCTTATTAAATTCAAGAGCTTACCAACCAAGTCCTCATTCTTTAGTCTCAACAGTACAAACTGGAACTTAAGAAGAACAAAGTTGAAGCTGAAGCTGCTCTCCTTAAAGCTTAACCCTTATTTCCTAATGTGGAACAACTCAAAGAGCTGCTGGTAAAGTCCTTAAAAACTAAATTCTTAAATATTCTATCTGCTCATGACTTTAGCAGCTCACTACCAACTAAGCTGAAGGACATTCCCTCTAGTTTGATGAACTTACTGAAGAAGTAAAAAGGTTAAAGAAACAAGTTCATGAATTAGAGATTGAGCTACCGGGAGATTTAAAAGAAATTCCCACCAAGATGGAGGACTTTACAAAAATTGTCACCAAACTTACATCTCAAGTCACTAAACTGAAGACTCTTCAGTGGGAACTTCCAATAGAATTTCTTTCACTACCAGTACAGGTTGCATTAGTTCAAGCTAAGCTAAAGACCTTGGATGCTCTTCCAGGTCTCTTGTTAAATGTTACAAAAGCTTTGAATAAGTTTGCTCAGGTTTTAGATTATGTTTCATCAAAAGCTAGAGATCAAAGTGTCCCTTTAGTACGCCAAGCTGACACTAGGCCTGCTGAGGGGGAGAAGACACAAATCAAGCAACCATCTCTCAACTTTTTCAAAGAAGAGCTAAAAATATTACTGAATGCAACCTAAATAAGAACAAGCCATAAACTGAAACAACACCACCGCCTATTCCCCCAGTCATCACAACCACAAATCAAATGCAATCTCCCTCTCTCCAACCATCACCAAAAGGCTCCTCTCAACCTAATGGGGAGCATATCAAGGAAGACAAAGGCAAAAAGGCTTTGTCTTTAGAGGAGGATGAGAAAGAGAGTACTAACAGTGATTCTGATGATGAAACTCATGTGACTGGCTCTATGGTTGAACACTCCAGGATAAAGAAGCTAAAGAAGTTTGATTTTATCACTGAAGATGGAAGGAATATCCATCTAACTGAAAAAGAAATCAATCATCAAAAGAAACTAGAGGAAGATGCCAAAGCTGAAGCAGCCAAACAAGAAGGGGAAGTAAGGAAAGCAGAACTAGTTGATTTGCTTGGTCCAGAAGTGGTGAAAAAGTACTACAATGACAAGTTACAATATGACAACTACCGTGACAAAATGCTTAATAGAAGAGCAGTATCAAGAATCACCAACTATCATGTCTTGACCAGAAAGGGTCCAATTACACTCAAAGTGTGCAGAGAGGATGGTATAAGTGAAATTATTCCCAATTTCAAAGCCAGTGATCTGCATCTTAGCAAATGGAGAGAAGTGATGAAAGCATGTCCCAACAGAATTAGAAAATGATGATAAACCATCTATAAACATATAGGTCAAGAATGGACTACATTCACACGACTAAAGCAGAACTGGCTATAAACTTGGATATTCCTCTAAGCAAATAGGACCCTCTTGACAAACTAAATGATCTCGCAAACAAGAAGATAAAACATGCTGATGACATCCATGACTACTTCAAAGCAAACAAAAGGCTTAAGTCATCAGTCCAGTTAAAGATCATTTGCCTGGTACTGTGCTAAATGAACCTGTCCTTGGTATGATCATGTTTAACTCTTACCATAGACAAGATTTTGATACCATTGAAGATCTAAAAGATTTCTTGAACACTAAAACCATAGCAACAACACTATATAAACTTATATGTAAATGGGTGCAAAACTGATAAATCTGGAGGGTTTTAGACTTTTAGTATGATATTTTTGTAAATGCTATATGGTTTTCTAAAGGTGTATTGCTTCTTACTTACCGATTAAGTTGTGGCTATATATATGTATTCTATGCTAGAGTGTTTTGCTTCTTTATAACTTATTTTAAATTTCTGCAGTTATATTTAGTCGACTCAATCCAGGGGATTACTAAAATGATTTTTTTCCCTTTCATTGCCCCAATAAACTTTGTGCATACACTACTAATAGTAGGTTCAACGGTAAAGCTTGTCACTATTTGAACAGTTGATGGTAGCCATTTTCTTGAACTGCATGCAGACCGAACACAATACAGTTAGTGGTGGGGGGGTATATATGTGTGCATGTACACATGCATATAAGTGTGAATGGATTATGTTAATGACTAAATATTATATAAAACAAGCAGGAAGGCAAAACGCCTGCTGCTAATGGTGTTGCTGGTGGAACTTCCGGTGGGAATGGAAACCTGTCGACGGTATGTGCTTCTTATCTATTCCTATATTTTATGACGATTTTTAAGTTGTCTATGATTTTTTCTTCATCATTTAATCTTACTTTTGCTAAGCAGGTAACGCTTGATTGGCAGAAAAAAGTGGACCCCCTAGATCCGCTACTAGACTAAGTTGTTTTAGAAAATGCACATAACTGTATTTTCTCAATTAGTTTTAGTTTACGGTTATATATTGTTCATATTGCACTTGCTTAGATTATGTTACGGAGTGTATATGTGTTAATTTAATGTTATATATCATGAATACAAACTCGCTGCATTTATCAGTGCTATAATGTTGAGTTGTTTTGTCTGTAATTTATTGAATTAGTTTTAAGGTTTTGTAAAGAGTAGTTATACTCAGATTTTTAGTTTACGAGGCATGCAGACGCGTGCGATGCACACGGCTTGTGTCAAAAAAATTTCTCATGTGGTTGCTTGCATAATGATTTTGTTAGAATGTTGATGCGTTAGTCTGATTGTGTATACTTTGGGAATTGGCCGTGTAATGTTTAGATGCGTTGTTGAACATGCAAACCCGTGCGATGCACACGGGTTGTATCTAAGTGTTTATTGCATAATGATTCAGGCTACTTCAAAATAAGCCTTAAGAAAGGAATAGTAATAATTAAGTGATTTTTTAAACTTTTTCTCGTGAAATACATGTTGGACCAATGTCAAATAATATTTACATATCTACAATTCTACATCTTTATATATATGCTACGCACCACTCGTAGTTTGCTCAAAGTAAACGAATAGACAAACAATAAAATACAATACAATAATAAAAAATATACAATATGATACTACGTAGTAAAAAAAACATGCACATCCTAATTGGTGGAGTTTATATAGTGACTCATAGTGAGGATATGAAGAGACTTTATAAATAGCAAAGCTTTTGATTTTCTTAATAACTGAAACTATAAAGTTTGTTAAGGAGATAATGGGATGCTAAAAAGACTAAAAGTTGCACAGAATTGAATTCACATGTAAAAATGCATTGATCACTAATCATTAATACTCCATGATATTGAGTTTCAGTATGCATTTGGGTTTTGTACTTATGGCTCTCTGGGTGAGACAAATCATTTAAAGATACAGCCCCAATAAATTTAGGGGCTCAATCTTTTAGTATACCATTGATCATGCCATTTATTCACATGGATTTGTACAATATACAAAGCTTGTGTTACACTACACAATATATACATCAATAGAACACACACATAAATTACTTATCTATAACAACAAAGAAAAAAAAGTTCTAAAGCCTAAAGCCTAATATCGAAATTTCGGGTTCCCTTTCATGGGGATCTCTAATTTCGACCAAAAGAGAATACCGAACACTGTTCGAATGGACCGAAATTCCGGGTTCCCTTTCATGGGGATCCCTAATTTCGACCAAGAGAGAAGAGAGGACTTATCTATAACAACAAAGAAAACAATAGTTCTAAAGCCTAAAGCTTAAAGCTTAAAGCCTAAACCCTAAAGCCTAAAGTCTAAACAATGTACCGAAATTTCGGGTTCCCTTTCATGGGGATCCCTAATTTCTATCAAAAGAGAATATCAAACACTGTTCGAATGGACCGAAATTCCGGGTTCCCTTTCATGAGGATCCCTAATTTCGACCAAGAGAGAAGAGAGGAGAGGTATGGGATGAAAAATGAGGTTTAGGGACCCCCTATTTATAGTGTTAGGATTAGGGTTAGCTTTGAGAAAAAGCTACATAATCTTGACACAAATGGTTCCTCCCTCATTAATACTTTGACACAAATGGTCCCTCTCTCATTAATACTGCTGCATTAAATGTAAAAACTCTACATATTTTTCGGTATAATCATGGAAGCATGGGGTACTCCTCAAGATGCTTATCAATGTATGCAATAAGATTTTGTACTTATGGCTCTCTGGGTGAGACAAATTATTTAAAGATACAACCCCATTAAATTTAGGGGCTCAATCTTTTAGTATAATAGATAGATAAATTCAAAACCTTCACAATGAATAGTGTCAATGAATAGTAGATTAATATTTAAAAAAAATATATAGAACGTAACCTCAAGTTTGCTAAAAGTTACAAAATTGACCTTCAACTTTTACTTATTTGCGACTTTTTATATAATAAACATTATTTATCAAATATGGAACGTGTATCTATCGATTCATTCGGAAAAAAAATGTCATTGAAAAGATCGTCGAATTGCGAACAATATAAGCCCAATATTGCAACGCTTCTGACATAGTGAAAGATTTTATAAAAAATGCTAAAGTTTAATATGTATTTTTAAATTATTTACGGAAATAATCTTTGAGGTTATCGGTTCATTGCAAGGTGAGTCCTAACGACCGACAAATAGTAATTGGCGCTATCGATCTATTACGAAAGTTCCGCGGCAGGGTGCGGGTTACAAACATTGTCTAATTTATATTGTACTCTCTCCGTCCCTAAATAAGTATCTACTGTTGACTTTTAAATTCTTTTTTCATCAACTTTGACATTAAATTATTTTGATTGTGTTATATAATACTTAATGAAAATTATATCAATGAAAATACATTTAAAACTCAATTCATTTATATATTTTGCATCAAATATTGTATAACACAAAAAGAAATAGTTAAGGTCAAAATTGCAAGAGAATAACTTTAAAAGTCAATATTAGACACTTGAGTATTTAGAGACGAAGAGAGTAGTAAGTAGTAACAAGTTGGCTCCTCAATCAAAGGGTTGACTAAAGCTTTGAAGGAGAGCCATTGACATATAATAACTCGAAATGGGGTTAGCACTCAGGGTATGATGATTACAGAAGCATAGAACTTTGATCCATTCATGTATGTTGGTGACAGAGAATTGAATGTCCTATTGACCATTTAGAGAGGTATCATATTCTCTATTACCATATCATATGCCATTGCTTCTCATCAAATACATGATACAACTCTATCATATAGGGGATTTTGTATTTGTATACTAGCGACTCAAGGATTCATAAATAACATGGTTTGTAGTATAGTTTTTGCGTCCTAGCAAGAAAAATTATAAACAGAAATGTACGTAATTTTATAAACTCAAGAACTAAAAAAATGGAAATTCGAAGTACATAGCAACGTTTAAAATGATAATTTACATAACGGGAATAAATTTGTATTTTACATTCTTTAAAACATGACTTTAATACTACAAATACTTTTTTCAAAATATTTGTATGCATACCTAACTTATTATCTAGGTCCGCTCATATTTTCTTCATTCCATTATTGGGAGTTTTAAAGCATCATTTAAGTTTCATAACTCTAGTTGCTTCACCCATACCGTCGTGTTCGTATGCATCTATTACATATTTCCTTATCATCTTCATCGTCATATTCCTTATTTTTCCTTTTCTATTCAAATCTTATCAAGTTGAAGCAAAAAGTGAATATTTGTACATCCACATGTACTAAACGCGAATATAATATCGAGAACAATCGAAAAACGTATTTCGTATTCCGATATTTCTTTTGTGTACCACAAATTTTTTCACTGATATAAATATTTCTTAAATAATTATAGTTTTAAGAACTGTATTTAGAAAGGAAGAAAAAAACAAGAAAGTGATCAGCACAGATATGCCAACCCTTCCCATCATTATCAAGTATTGACGCTATCTACGACCGGTATGGTGATGCCGGACAATGCCGAAATATAAAATTCTGAAGCTTTAAGCGTTATTCCGATTTAATTTTCTTTTGAAAACATGTAACATGTGCATGTCGTCTGTGTGTAGGAACTGAAGAAACCATATATTATTGCTTTAACAGATTAGATAGTGATGACATAAATGTGTTATATACAAGTACTTAGACCGTAGCGAAATCTATTAAAGTCGAACAATGATACTACTCCAAACCATTAACTAACTATGTCGTAGTTGTGTCATTCGTACGTGCAAATGAATAGTCATCATCAGTGTCACAATAACGCATGTGTTACCACAAGATTAGCATGTGTAGCTCCATTATGTACAAGTTCTTATTTATATGTTCTATTTATCATATTGAAATGGCTATTGGCACGTGGTGACAACTTCTTAACACTAGTATCTCATGCGTATTGTGAAGCACATGCATGGTGAAAATATATCCAAATTGATTTACCTTCCTGTAAAACAGCTTTTGTACGTCTACTGCTTATCTTAGCAATTTATACATGCACGCTGGGCCTCAAAGAAGCATTTCTCATCAACCTATAATTTGCTCTATTGGCTCGATCTCAAGAAAATTCGTTATACAAGGATGCATATTAAATTAGACTCGCAGTGCTTTATGACCTCCAAGCAAGGATAATTATATAATGACATCACATTCTTGGATTCTTCATAGGAAGGGAAAAAAAATTGAGCCTTCTTATATTGACTGGATTAGTGATCTAATATCAATTTGCACAAATGGGATGTAACTTTAATTTGCTCTAGGGTCTTCTTATATTTCGAATTTGTACGTACTCCATATTGCCATATAAGCTCCTGATCGATCAATATTGGCAAAAGAAACTAGAGGATGGAGTAAACTTCATCCATTTGCCTGTTTGGTGTGTTTTTGCAATTTAGCTTCAGTAATAAACTCTTAACTGATTTGCAGTGCTTCAGTGTCCCATAGATAATAAACTCCTCCATCAAAAGATAATGTTGACAATAAGTTATCGCAATAACTGGTCACATTGGCCGTCACCAATGGACTCTTTGACGAAGTTTTAATGATTTAATTCTGATAGTCATGCATGTTCTCATTTCTTACATCGAGAATTGGCTTCACCCTATGACATTGAGCCAACACAATCAACCTCAAACACTTCCCTAAAATTTAATAATACAACTTTAAGATATTTAAAAACATTTCTCGGTGAAAATCATAAAATTCATTGAGAACCGTCTTCTTACTTGCATTGTCAAAATTGATGGTAGCTTTAATTTTGCTATTACTATTATATCTACAAATTTATCATCTAAAATATTAAAACAAATAAGCACAAGTGATGTGTCATATACTTTTCTAGGCTTAAGTTATTTATATATATATATATATATATATATATATATATATATATATATATATACGGGTGTCATTTATTATTTGTGACAAGATATATAAGCATCAATACCAGGATCAAAATGATCCAATGAGGATTGTGAAATCTGCCTAAGATAATCTAGTTCATATAATGTCCTCATATTCTCAAATTCATATCTGTTACACACTTATGTAGCAATTTTTCGTATATGTTTTTTTAACGGCATTGCATTTATTAAGACGATAAGCTAGGCTAGAAACTAGAGCTGGGGAATTGAAGAAACACAGTACAACAAGATGCAATTAAAACCGGGATTACAACACTAATCCATCCTGAAAACTTGAAGATCATGTATCGCATTCTAATACAAATGAAAGAGGTTGAAATAACGCCATCTAGAGTTTCTAAAGCTAAATTTTTCTGCCTTTTGAAATCCACTAGCATTACGTGACTAGCAAGACACTGGATCATACATAAAATGACTACAATCTGGTTGTCGTGAAAACATATCATAGCAATATATGTATAATAGCCAACGTCTTATGTCGACTTAGTAAGTTTAGAGAACCTGTTGGAAACGTCTCAATTTGTTTATAAGAGGGTAGGATATGGTGGCATTTAGGCTCGCCACTTCCTACCTCTCTCCTCTTCACTTGCTCTCCACCACACCATACCCCCTTGCCACTTCTAATATTTTTGGTAACTCGCCACTGCAGTGGCGAGATTAAGTAAAAAAAAAACTTATTATTATTATTATATTTTAGAATGTATGTGTTTGTGTGTGAGTGGTGGGACCCAAGTGAAGAGGTGATGGTGTGTTATGAGTGAAGGGGTATTTTTGAGTGAGAGTGAAAAGCTGATGTAGCAGCCTGTGAACCCGTTTTATTTTGTGGCTTAAGCCACCATACCCTACCCTCTAAGCGTTTGATACGTGTGACAAACTGACAATCCCTATACTATATTCTAACTTGAATCTGGTAATGAGTCTCATTACTTTCATTTAAAAAGCATGCATGTAACCTACATTTTCCAACAACGAGGGCATCTATTAAAGGAAAACAAAGGAAGGTTGGAAATCAAAGACTAATTGATATGGAATTTAGAATAAATTGCAAACTGATCAATATTCTCTAGTGAAAACAATAATGCAGTCTTAATGAACAAATGAAATGGATATTAGGGTATAAGCTTGTTTGTCCATACAAATGGCATTTTTTTGCTGTAAGGACTATTATAATGCTTTTAATTTGGATTATTCCCCCGAAAGAAACTTGCAAATATTTGATTAATTTGAAATGAAATACCCACTAATTTAGAATAACTAGACTTTATGCAAGAAAGTCTCTTATATTATATCGTTCTCATGTATTTTTTGAACCAAGCCTTTTAAAATATTTTGTTTCAAAAGTTGTAATGTGGAAGTTGTAGTCTTTTTTTGATGTAACCCTGATTATTCTAGAGAACATTTTTTTTCGATCGTACACGTACGTTTAAATATAATTTTCGTACATGCTTTTTGACTACTTTATGTTTGTTTGAAAGAAAATTTTGATGCATAATTATATGTAGGATGAAATTTTAGTGTAACTAAACTCCTTATCTTCTAAAAATGCGAAAGATTGAACAATGTAGTCATAAGATAGGGCAACTGATTGATAAATAAAGTGTCGTAGTAATCAAGTTTTTTAGTTTGGAATGATATTGTTAGTACAAAATTCGTGTCGGGTTAGCGAGGTGCTGGAAGTCCCTTGTCGGGTCGGGCCTCCAAGTGACTTGAATGCTGGATCTTGTACTAGAGCAAGAGAAGTGATGATTTTCTGCACAATTAAAAGTAAACCGTTAGCCTTACCGTGGGGACGGACCCCACGATTAGACTCCGGCGTGAGAGTAAGTATTCATATTGTCAGAGTATGTGTCAGAGAGAATAAGAATAATTGTGTACCTTTTGGGATGTATTGTGACCCCTATTTATAGGTGTCTAGTACTAGGGTTTCCTAGTATTTCGGTTACTTTAGTAGTGGCCGGAGTGGGTCCCTTGTCGGGCAAGGGTCCGCGACAATCGTGTTAAACGGACGCAGATGTTCTGCGGACGGATCGTCTTATAGGTGGATCCGCGGACGGATCGTCTACAAGCGGATCCGCGGACGGATCGTTAAGTTCGGGGCCGAAGCCCACGCGAGATTGGGCTTTACCATGGCCTGTTATTGATAGGTTTAGCCAAGAAGCCCAAGTGATAATGTGGCCCAAGCCCAGAGGCTTGGTATACCCATTATACGTCATCAAGTCCCCCCAGTCTAGTATGATATTGCCCGTGGGTTATTTCCTGCGTGCGGTGATCAATGCTAGACTTCTACTTTATTTCCTCCTTGAGTTTTGTTTTCGTGCTGTACGTCTTCTGAGTTGGTGACGCTTCAATTACGTGGAGCGTTGCTGTCCTTTTACCTTCTGACTTGTGACAGCTTTTCACCAGTTTCCATGCGCTTTTCTATCGTCGATTAGGCAAGTGGCGCACACGTGGCGTAATCCAAGCATCGGTAGGAGTAACTATCCCAAGGTATAAATACCCCTTGTTTTTACTGTTTTTTCTCTTCTCAAAATCTTTTCACCTCCATTGTTAACATCTTAGCT
>BQNB010169612.1:0-13762 GCA_026074375.1 Tanacetum coccineum | reverse complement strand
TTAATTTTCGCTTGACTTTTTGTTGGAAGCACCCTGGGGACAAGCGTTGCAGGTGTATTTGGAGGATACATCATCAATGCTTTGATTGGTCGTGAAGCTGTGGTCTGCTCTTTAAGAGCTTCTGCTTTCATCTTGATGAGATCCTTGGACCAATATTTCTGCTCGGGGGTCAATTGTTTTTGTGGTGTGAAAGTCGCTAAGTAATTATCTTTTGAGTAATCATGTGGTGAAATATTAAATTTCTTTTTAACACACTATGGGTCTTTCATTTTGTCATTCATTTTCTTCCTAGTGATTTCAGCTATCTCTAGGGTATCCTCTGAGTTGTGTACTATGGCCGAGACATGATTGGTTTTGATAATTTCATGACCATTATATAGTGCAGGCTGAACTTGCTTTGCACGGGTAAGGCATAAGGGGTTCTTGTAGCCAATAGCTATCTTATTATGTTCATCATAATAGGGCTTTGGTTTACACAACATGTGAACTATTTGAAGAGACTGGTCTTGTTTGTATAATTTATCGTCGACCTTTTCTTTTATAGCTTTCATGTCCAAAAATTCTTCAAGGTATTATTTTCTTTCTGTTTAAAATCCTTTTTCAAAGACGTAACTTCTTATACCATTGACTTGTTATGGTTAATGGTAGAGGTAAGTTGCAGTTTTACAGAATGAAGTTCCCTTTTTAAATTTTCTTCCTTACGATTACGATCAACAATAACTATCCTTAATTGTTCATTAATCTTTTGTTCTCTTTCTGTTAATTCAAACTTAGCCCGTCTTTCATACAGTTTAACTTGTTCCTTTTATGTCGCAAGTTTAGCAGTTAATGAATTGTCAACTACATTGTTCTGTGTGGTCACATAGACACATTGGGCAGACGGTTCATATATATCATTAAGTATCATCATGTATGCATCATTTGGTACAGAAGATACATTACTTTGTACAACTGGCATTGCGTTGTCCTTTACATACTGATCATATAGAATCATATTACTATCACTCATATAATCAGTATGTGAGTTAACAATGTAGTTTGGTTGTACATCGTCATGCATCTCGTGTACATCATGATGTTCATAAACAGCATCCTGATAGTGATCATTATCGTGTACCTCAAATAGAATGTCCAAATCATAAGACAAACTGGCTTCATCATAATCAAGATCTGCGGAAGATAGATTTTCCATGAACATGGTCTGTACAGTAGAAGCCTCATCAACATCAGAATCAAAAGCATCACAGTCATCAGCTTGAAACACATTATCTTCATTGAGTGTTAAGTCCTGAACTGGTTGCTCATCCACATCTTTATCAACAGTAGTGTCTTGTCCACCTACAATAAATAGCAACTACTTTTCATCCAATGCCACCCCATTCTCCTAAGCTTGCATCAGCAACATCTTTTCTTTGAAGTATTCTGAGTTTTGTGGTCGCTTGGGCTGAGTACAGTTCCTTTCTATGTGGCCTATACTGTTGCAGTTGTAATACTTAATCTGCCTTGCTTGACCTAGATTTGCATTCCTAACTCTGTTCTGAGCTCCCCCATAACCAGCTGCACCTGCACCCCGTGCATTATTCCCCCGACCTCTATTCTTTCGACCTTGAACATTCTGAATAACAACCCTGCCGTCTTGAACTGCAGCTTGGTTTTTTTGTATTTGATGAAGTTCTGAGTTGATTGTTTGTTTGAGTTAGGTATGTTTTGTATGATTGGGTAAGTAGGGCAAGTGTGTTAGTTAAGTTATCAATTAAGTTATCCGTTAGAGAGAGTCCTGATTCAAGTTAAGTGTTATCAGCAAAGTGCGGTTGAAGATGTGTAGATGGTGGAGTGGTAGATGATTGCGAGTAGTACTGCTGTTGTGAAACATTAGACATCAAGGCAAGAGGATTAACAGTGTGTTGAGTGAATCGATCCAATATTATTTTGTTCTTATTGGCATGTGCCTCGTGTTGCTTCAGATAAGCATACAACTGATCATATTTGGAGTCACTCAAACCTTTGTTCAGTTTCACTGTTGTTATAAATCTACCCCATTCAGGTAACATGTTATTAACATACTTTGAGTTCAGCTACATTCTGGACATGGTCATCTTGATGTTCCGCATGTCGTTGATGAGCTTGGCAAACCGGACATAATAGTCGTGAATGGTTTCTCCTTTGTTCTGACAGAAGTGTTCAAAGTCATCATACATTTGTGATTCTCTATCTTCTTTCGTCAGTTCCGAACCTTCCAGGAGCATCTTCACATTATCCCAAATGTCTTTAGCTTCAGTGTAATGATTGATGAGAGTATAGATGTCTTTTGGTAACCCTTGAAGTAGGATGTTTGTTGCCCGAATGTCAGCATTATACCTATCCTTATCCTCAGGTGAAAGGTCCGAATAGACTCGAGTTCGTTTGGGACCTAGTTGCTGGGCACCTTTTGTCCCTTCAGCAATTGGGTCTCTAATAGTTCCCATTTGAAAAGGTCCTTCATCAATCGACTTCAGAATGTTCACCCCATTCTCTTTACCCCAACAATACAATCGAGTACGTTGTTGCCATGATGCAAAGTCAGCCCTATCAAGCATAGGTGGTCGGGTATCAGAACTGGCACATTGGATATCTTCTGAAAGATTAGCCATCTTAATTGATTGTGAAATGATTTAAGTTGATCGAATTATGATTAGAGATTTTATGTTAAAAGTGGTGATGTTTATTTAAGTGTTTTGTTGTTTGAGTTTGTTACGTTTGTCAAGTTTGAAAAATAGTCCAAATTCCAAACAGTGTACCAAACCGCTAGATTAGTCCTCAAACCGCTACAGTCAAACTACTATGAAGAATTATACCAAACCGCTACCACGAAGAAAAATGGCCAGAGGTTTGTTTCCCAATAGACCTTGAGAAAAATCTTCAATAAACCTGTAACAAACCGCTACCTACAAACCGCTGTGACTGGTAAACCACTACAAAGTTAAACTATTAAACCTCTACTAGGAGACTATGTGAAGAAATACGAACTTTTACACCTTAAAACACCTAAAATGCACCCTTTTGAATGTTTTGACTTGGTTTCTTTTGCACCAATGAGTACTATAAGGCTATAGCAACTACGAAAACATGTATTTTAACACAAGAAACGTGAAAATCAATGAAACTCAAGAACAAGAGCTAAAACCTCCTAAACTCAACTTTTGATCTAAACCAAGCACTAAAACGCACACACAAATGATCTAGTCATCCCATGAACTCTGATACCAATTGTAGGATATTGGAAATCATAACACAATGGAAGATAGATGGATTAGCCAAGTCTAGAGAGAAAGTGGGAAAGAAAACTTTCTAGAGAGAGAAAATGGAACTTGTATAATGAAATGACTAACCACCTCTTCCAAGGCATGGAAGAGGTTTATATAGGTGCTTACAAAACCAACCTAATAGCCTTGGTAGTGGGCTTACATGTTAGGTTTAATACCCGAACCATTACCGAATGTTATACATCAAACGATTAACTACGAGCTACAATAATCGGTAAAATACACGGGGTGACCGAGTCTTTTTCTAATATCTAACACTTTATCAGTTAATTAAGAGCATGATTGCTAAAACATAAACGGGTCACCTACCGGTCCAACTAAGCTCATAATCAAAAGGCAAAGACAGAACGTTGTTTGCTTTTAATTTCAGGTATTAAGTAAAATCACGTAAGCTAAAAACGATCATTCAATGTAAACGGGCATCATACAATTAAGCGTTTAAATCAATCAAGTATTAAATAATTATTTTGAGAATAATTATGGTCTTTATTTATTATATTTTTATCGGTTATGTAAAGTGTTTACATTTCGCGATAAATTAAGCTTAAGCATACCCGGAACCACCAAAACATTCCTACGCTTCAACAAATACCCACAACGGTACCCAATATCCAAAGTTTTATTAAACTTTACCCAAGTTAATATCATATGTCACCTTGTTAATAAGAAAAATAAAACAATACATGAATCATGTACAAAATAAACTCTTTATGTAATATCTACAACTAGTAACTTACATATATGACACTAGATATATTGTTAATATCAAAAAGCTTCTAGAAACCCTTCCCCCCTCTCTACCCACGGCACAACAACAACTAGGAGACCAAGATCTCACAAAAATCTTTCACTTGGTCTTATACAACATATCCTCATTAAACCTAGCCATATCATGTTCCAACTTAACCATAAACTCTCCTTAAAACCCTCATCCTGTTTCTTGACACTATTGCAAACTTTTTGACCAACTAGCTCATATATAATACAAGTATACTTGTAAGAGAACACATACAACACAAAAACACTTGGTGAAAATCAAAACAAACCTCCCTTTTGCTCCTTCATAGCCCACGGCTCAAAACACCCCTCTATAATAATCCATACAAATTTTTCTTCAACATATACAAGCCATCACACATCATTCCTAAGATATACTAAGGTATTTGCAAGCCTTGGTTAACCATTTACAAGTGTTGAAGCAAGAAAGGAAGCTAGGGTTTCTATTTGGAAAACTAGGGTTTCAAGTGTGCAAGCTTGGGTTTAAAGTCTAAACAAGGGTTTAGCACATATTTTTCATTGTCATCATTCATCACTAAGGTTACCTAAAACCTTTATCTTTTCATTTTCATGATTTTATATGTATATGATGTTCTATATAGTAAAATCACCATTTAGGACTTTTAAATATGTAAAAGGGATTTTTACTTGTGATTATGCTTTTGTACACTTTTTCATATGATATTAGGTTGATAATATCATGATATAATGGGGTTATAAGTGTTGTAACTTGTTGGTTAAGTGTAAACATGTATATGTACAAATTAGGGTTTTAAGGATTTCTTAAGAAAGTTGTGATTAAAAGTATCATTATGGAACTTGTTAACTTGGATATTTGGACAAGATATGAACTAATGGACTTTAATATATATAAATAGACATATGAATATTGTAATTATAAAAGGCTTGTGGTAATTATTAAGTTGGAAAGTATAGAAAGTAAGTTATAAAAACAAAGTTATACAAATAAACTCAAAAAGACATTTAGGGGCTGTTTTGGTTCGTGTCCTATGACAGCCATATTATGAACTATAAAGATAGTACACCTCATGACGATTCCAAAAAGATAAGAAACTCAAAAAACGGATTAATAACGAAAAAGATACGATAATTACGAGTTATACGTTAATTAAACGGGTTTATAAAATAACTTTTATAAAAATTATATAACACAGAAAGTTGGTATTTTTAACAAAATTATCATAATTTTCGGCATTCCCAAAACAATAAGAAACGTAATTTTTTGATTAAAAACGAAGAAGTTATGAATTACGCAAGTTTATATACTTAAAATGTATAAAAATAATTTTATAAAACTATTTTTATAAAAAGTTACTGTTCATGACAGAAACATTAATTTTTTTAAACTTCATAAATAAATATAAATTTCAATTACGAGAACGTGCTCGAAAGAATTACTAAAAACGGAGCTAAAACGAATAAAATACGACGTTTACGATAATTCGAGTTTATAAAAGTAATTTTATAAACTATGAACAGTAAAAATTACTGTTCATCAGCAGACCCCACTTTATAAAAATGTGATAATTTTTATAACAAAGACGTGGTCGAAGGAATCGCTAAAATCGGGATTAAAACGAATAAGTTATTGCATTTAAGGGTTTTACGACAATTAAATTTATAAAAGTAAATTTATAAAACGTCATGAACAGTAAAAGTACTATTCATCAGAATGTTATAAAATATAAAAATGTAATATTTTTATATATCATCCCAATACGAAGACGAGTACTTAAGAAACGCAAGAAACGGGTTTAAAACGGGAAAGTTATGCTAGTTTTACTAAAATGAAAAATTATAAACGTTTTCACTTTATAACAACGATTTCTAAATTACAAATAGACGTGATTTGTGCTATTTAGAAATTATATGTGGTTATCAATTAGTACTATATTACTTAGAGAGTTTCATAATGAGGGCCTACTTCGGTGGTGGCGTATCGACGAGTTGTTGGATTTACGATTTAAAGTGTCCTAGCTCCTCATACGTCACTACATGACCTCTTAAATTATGATAGCCCGAACGATAGTATGATGTAACTAACATAGACTTGTATATGATGTTAGTTAATCAAAGCAATTAGTGCTTATACGACCTATGTTAATTTAGGTTGCATTCGATCATTTACGTGACGCGCTATCTGTGATATTTGGATTATCAGTAACTCAAGGTGAGTTCATAGCCCCACATTTTTTTACTATGGTTTTGTTTATATGTTTTGGGTGGAAAACATTGCATTGTTTTTTACTGGACACAAGTGGTTTACTTTTATATTCTGATTACGCGTTTCCTAAGTAGCGATTAACCCAATTGAACCAATTATCATGAACTGTCAATTACTGGACTATGAGCGCGAGTGTTATGAATAGATCTATTGGGTTTGACAACCCCGTTCGGGTGATTAGCTATCACTAGGCAAACGAACGTATACCATGTCGGATTAGGGATGTTGCGGGTTAGAACATCAATACGGGCAATGTGGGCAATTATATATTGCCATATATTTATGTCGAGCTTCAGTGTCATGAGCTTAGAGCAACGTAATTACATTTATATGATTTCTGCATCTGTTGCATTATCATACACTTGGGAAATCTTGTGGTCCAACTTTATACGATTTATCAAACCTATGAATTCACCAACATTATTGTTGACGTTTTAAAGCAATGTTTTTCAGGAAGTCAGTAAGCACAAGGTGCAAGCGATACATTGGTGATTTTGTATTTTGGGATGACATGCTTAAAGATATGGTTGCATTATATTTTGGGAATCATGTATTATAAACTAGTGTCTTTGTAATAAGGACAATAAAGAAGTTAAGCTTCAGGCTTTTTGTAACAAATGTTTGTTAAATCCAATGTATCAGTTTTAAACGACCTTTATTCTGCTGCGAGCCATTTTGGGGGTGTTACAGATTGGTATCAAGAGCCAAGGTTATAGAGAACCAGGTCAAAATGTTTTTGCTGGACTATAACCGTTTTCAAACATTGCTTATATACAAAAGGGTTTTTTTTCCGCGGGACATACATGCATATATACATACATACACTACTTGTGCATTAGTCGGTTAGGCTAGATGCGTGCATGATTGATATTCATGATTGATATACACGTTATGATATAAATGTATATTACTATAAGAGTCTTATATTAAATACTAATATAAGTTATTTTGGATTTTCAGATACAGTTATGTCGGACTCAGAAGATTCCACGGTCACCTACACGGTAGTGTCCAGTCCATTTGAGGATAGGTTAGACATTGGTTCACCAGGAGTCGATGGACCACCCATTATGCCAGAGGACCCATATGCTTTCATAGTGGCTGCTTATCAGGCTCCACCATTACCTGAATACATGCTTGGCCCCTAGGAGCCGTAGTCACCACCCCCACTGGACTTTGTTCCTGAGCCGATGAGATACTCCCAGCCGAGGAGCAGCCACTACCTGCTGCTACCTCACCCACTGCAGATTCACCAGGATATGTTCCTGAGTCTGATCCGGAGGAGGAGCCGGAGGCTAATGAAGATGAGGATCTCGAGGATGATCCACCTGACTACCCTGCTGATAGGGATAATGATGATGAGGAGGAGGAGCCTTCTGAAGATGATACCAATGATGAGGACGAGGACTAAGACTTGGAGGAGGAGGAGGAGCACCCAGCTCCGGCCGACTCTGTCCCACCTGTACACCGTATGACTGCCATGATATCTATCCGGGATGAGCCATCCATATCATTTCCTCATAGGGAAGAGGTTAAGAGACTTCTTGCCTTAACCACTCCACCACCATCACCACTTACTCCACTATCATCTCCATTACCACAGATACCATTTCCCCCACTTCCAGGATCACCAGCAGCATCTGTATTACCTACATCACCACCTGCTAGTCCTATTCGTCTGTTGGGCTATCAAGATGCTATGATCTGACTGAGAGCCGAGGCCGCATCTACTTCCCATTCACTACCATTACCACCACCCTTGCATTTACTCTCCACTGACCGTAGAGAGGATAAACTCGATGTTTGCTTACCACCTCGAAAGAGGTTATGTTCTACTCAGGGTCCTAGGTACGAGGTTGGAGAGAGTTTATCTGCTGCTGCTGCTAGACCAATTGGAGGTCATAGGGTAGACTATGGGTTTGTTGGTACTATGGATATAAAGATCAGATGACAGAGAGCCGAGGAGGTCGGCTATGGGATAAGAGATGTTTGGGTAGACTCGAGAGAGGCTGTTGAGGAGGTAGCACCGATGACCCTTAAAGGGGTCAATACTAGGGTGACCGAGCTTGCTATAGTTCAAAAGCAGGACACGCAGGATATCTATGCTGTGATAGGGGATAGTCGGGTGACCAAGCTTGCTATAGTTCAAAAGCAGGACACGCAGGATATCTATGCTGTGATAGGGGATACTCAGGACAGGCAGACCCATATATATCAGAGAGTTGAGACATTGGTTGATGATAGTCAGTACCACTATGAGACTGCACGACTACTAGATCAGGAGGCTCTGGTTTCCCAGGAGGCATGGGGATGCTCCATAGAGGTTAGCTATATGGCACGTTCAGAGATTATGGAATTACGCTCTGTAGTGATGGGTCAGCAGGCAGTGATTTCATAGTTGCAGGCAGCTAACCGTAGGAGTCAGACTGTGACTTCAGAGATGCTACAGGTAAACCACAGGAGGCAGGCAAAGATTGCAGCATTACAGACATTTGACCGTACCCGACAGGAGTAGCTTGTGCAGACTTTAACATTGATGCAATCACTACAAGGATAGGTGACCACTTTACAGGGACAGGTGAGTACTATAGGGACAGCAGGGACCCTCTGGAGGTCCAGCACAGCCAGTTGAACCAAAGGAGGCTGGTAGTAGTTCATAGATCAGGTTATGACTAGTTGTTTTGTATATAGCCTACTAAGTATTACGGGTGACTCCCGGCTAGTAGGGATCTAGGTTTATGTTGTATTCGTAGCTATCTTTTGTTAGCCGGCTAAGTATTACGGGTTTTATACCCAACTTGCATGGTAGTAGGATTTGTATTTTCATTTCTTGTATCAAGAAATCGTGTATGTTTTCCATGTATATAAAGAATGGTGGTATTATGTCAGGAATGTAATATGTTTTGGTTGTAATCAAATTTGTGTAAATGAATTTCGATTTATCTATATCAGTGTTGAACTCAGTTCAGTTATATATTTCACTGTGGGATGTGATCTTGTTTTATTTATTGTGTAAATGTTATGTCATGGTTAAGATTTTACGAAATCTAACGGGTGTTATACTTTTTGTGATTGAAGAAAATGGCACCAAAAAGAACCACGAGGGCTAGACCAGCCCCAGAAACAGCAACTACTACCACATCTGTCACCAATGCCTAACTTCAGGCAATGATTGATCAAGGTGTCACTGCTGCACTGGCAGCACGTGATGTAACTAGGAATGGCGATGACAACCATACCTCAGGAACAGGTGTCAGGAGGACTGAACGCATTGCTCGAGAGTGCACCTATCAAGACTTCATGAAGTGCCAACCTTTGTATTTCAAAGGCACTGAGGGAGTTGTTGAATTAACTCAATGGTTTGAAAGGATGGAGACCGTGTTTCGGATAAGCAACTGCTCTGTGGATAATCAGATCAAGTTTTCCACTTGTACTCTTCTCGCAGGTGCTTTGACGTGGTGGAACTCCCATGTTAGGATTGTTGGTCAGGATGTTGCGTATGCAATGACTTAGACAGATCTGAGAAAGAAAATGACTGACAAGTACTGTCCGAGGAATGAGATGAAGAAGCTCAAGGTTGAGTTATGGAATTTGAAAGTGAAAGGTACAGATGTGACAGGGTACAATCAACGACTCCAAGAACTAGCACTACTGTGTGTTAAAATGTTTCCTGAAGAATCGGACAAGGTTGAAAGGTATGTCGGTGGGTTGCCCGACATGATTCAGGGAAGTGTTGTGGCATCGAAACCGAAAACCATGCAGGAGGCTACTGAAATGGCATCCGAACTAATGGATAAGAAAATCAACACTATCGCTGAAAGGCAGGCTAAAAACAAGCGGAAGTTTGATGACACTTCCAAGAACAACCAGAACCATCCATAGCATAACAAAAGGCAGAATACTGGCAGAGCCTACACTGCGGGATCTGGTGATAAGAAACAGTATGGAGGATCTAAACCTCTATGTCCCAAGTGCAATTACAACCATAACGGTCCATGTGCTCCAAAATGCTACAAGTGCAACAAATTTGGTCACTTGGGGCGAAATTGTAGAAGTTCTGCAAGTGTTAATCTGGGTTGTAACCAAAGAGGAAATGGGATAGGTCAAGGGCCTACTTGCGATTCGAAGTTGGTAAAGTTTGGGACACTTCAAGACGGATTTGTCGCAAATCTGAAGAACAACAACAACAACCGTGGTAATCAGGTTAGAAATGCCAATGCTCCAGCGAAGGTGTATGCAGTAGGGCATGCGGGGACAAACCCAAATTCCAAATCGTGACGGGTACGTTCCTTCCTCAACAAACCGCAATGCTTCTATCTTATATGATAGCTGGTGCCAGATAGGTAGTTTTTTTGTGATCACCTGCATTATAGTTCCCACATTGGGACAGCAACACCATCAACCTTGGATCACTATTAAGAAGTCGAAACAACCGACAAAAGAATAATAAGGTTGAACGCTATTCTTAGGGTTCACATTCAATCTCCTGAACCACCCATTCAACATAAATTTAATGCCCCTAGAACTTGGTAGCTTCGATGCTATAATTGGTATGGATTGGTTGGCAAAGTACCAAGCGATCATTGTGTGTGCCGAGAAGATTATTCGCATCCCCTGGGGAAATGAAACTATAATCGTTCATGGTGACGGGAGTAACCAGGGAAATGAGACACGATTGAACATCATCTCGTCCACCAAAACTCAGAAATATTTGCTAAAAGGATGTCATATCTTTTTGGCACATGTTACTATGAAAAAGGCGGAAGACAAGTCGGAGGAGAAGCAACTCGAGGATGTACCCATTGTCCGAGATTTTCCCGATGTATTTCCTAAGGACTTGCCGGGTCTTCCTCCAACTCGACAAGTGGAGTTTCGAATTGATTTGGTACCTGGTGCTGCACCTGTAGCACGGGTACCTTATCGATTGGCCGCATTCCGAAATGAAAGAGTTTTGTCGGGCAACTGCAAAGAGTTAATAATACAAAGGGCTTTATAAGACCCATTCCTCACCCTATGAGCCCGGTCTTGTTTGTCAAGCAATAAAAGACTATCATTCCGGATGTGCATTGATACCCGTGAATTGAATAAGACTTAAACGGTGAAGAACCGTTATCTCACCCAAGGAATTGATGATCTACTTGATCGCTTCAAGGTCCGAGTGTTTACTCGAATATCGACCTAAGGTTAGGTTATCACAAACTGAGGGTTCGAGAAGAAGACATTCCAAAAACCGCTTTCAAAACTCGTTACGACCATTATGAATTTCAAGTTATGTCATTTGGTTTGACGAAAAAGGAAAATCTTCACAAATATATATATATATATTATATGTATATTAACCGGGAAGTATGATTCCTGGGTCGTTATTCCCCAACGATTTATGAAATTGAGACCACGTTTGTTGTTCGGACAATGATTTGAATTGGTAACAAAAATTGATTTGATTATCTATTTCTTCGAATTAAAAACAATTAAAATAAGCAATTGATAATAATTAAGCATGAAAACAAATAACGGGAAATCAAACTTTAACTAAAAACGCAAAACGGAAACCCTAAATGGCAGTTAAAAACCCTGAATTTCCAAAATTAAACCTAAAATGAATTATTCTTTTTAAATAGACTTTAATTGACTAAAAAGTAAGTTTAAAGAAAACTAGAACAAAAACGGAGTTGAAATGAGCTTAAAAACATGAAAAATGTAAACGGGAACGAATCCCGTTCTTTAAAAAATGATTTTTTGCAAATTAAACCCTACGAAAGCAAAACTAATTTTCCTAGAAACTTTACGATAAAAGAAAATTTTCTAAAAAAGAATTATATTTTTTGATTATTTTTCTATTTTTTTGATATTTTAAAGTTTTAATAAAAATAGATGTTTAAAAATACTAAACTAATTATAAAAATTCTGAAAAAAATTATGGAAAATAGCTTGAAATAAAAGGGACCTAGGAAAAATAAGCTTGGTTACACAGCTTATCGAATAAGTTATGTAATAAGCTTAAAACACCTTATAAGCTAAATAGGGAAAAACGTATACAGGTATTAAATTTTGTAAACTTAGAATGAAAAAGACCCCAGGGCACGTTGGTAGTGAGTGTGTGTGTTGTGTTGCTATAAAGGTTGAGGGTGTTGAGGTCGGGGGTTCGAGCCTTGCTCACCCCCGATTTCCACCTTCCCTTTTTTTTATTTTTGAAAACTTATAAAAGCAAAGTTTTAGAAAAGCTAAAAATAAGCACTTTTAATAAAAGAAACTTTTATGAAAAACACTAAATAAGCTGTAAAACAGCTTAAAAGACAGAAAAATGACTAAAACTAATTTTTTTTGCTTTTTCAAAATTAAGTAAGCTAGAAAAGCTAAAATAAGCTAGGAAAGGACAAAATAAGCTACTAGCCACTAATTTCTCTACTAATAAGCTAGACTAAACTAAAATTCAGCACAAAGAAAGGCAAAAAGCCAATTAAGCACTTTGAACAAATTAGCAAAAAAATTGCCATAAAGTCTTTTTGAGCTTAAATTTAAGTCCTCTAACATAACTTAATGAAGATTAGCTTAACACCTACTTAAAGCTCAGCTAATAAGCTTCTTAGAATTGCAAACCAAATTTATTTTGAAAAACAGATAAGCAAAGAAAAAACACTATGAAAAAGCTACAGACTACACTTGATATTTTTGGATTTTTAATGAAAAAGCTAATAAGCTAATCCTACTGATTTAATAAGCTAATGACATCTTAATCCTAATCTATTTAACTAGTTAAAAAAGAAATTAAACTAAAATTTAAGGAAATAAGCTAATAGGTTCTATTAAGCACTTAACTAAAACTTAGACCCAAACAGGCCCTGCAAAGACCTTTGAGCTTAATTTTCAATAAGCTATTGGATCCTTGTGGACTATTAAGCTATAATAGATTAAACTACAACAAAAAAGTTCTCTAAAGCATCTTTCAGAAACTATTTTGAAATGCAAATGCTTATTGAAAAAGCTTGTTGAAAACAGCTTATACTAAGAACACTTAGTACTTTTGGTTTTTGAAATTGAAAAGTCAAGAAGCTATTTTAAAAGCTAAAAACAGATAATAAAATGAGTTTAACTTCAAAAGGCAAATTGAACCAGATAAGCTATGGACCCTAATCTATTTGAAATCCAAAAATCAAATCCTAAAAGCTACTTTTACTAACTGAAAGCTTAACATGAAAATTGCTTTTTGTCTTTTGGAACTGCTGATGCAGTTGACACTCAAATGACCAAATCAAAACTATGACAAATACAGGCTAAATGCCACCTGATTCTACACTATTAAAACAACAAACTAATTGCAAATTAGACACTAAGAGCAACTAGAAAATAATTAAGCTAAAAATGCAAACTAGACTTAGCAAATTTAAATTATAGATTAGGAAACTTATGAAAACATGATTAAACTAATAAACTACTT
>BQNB010169611.1:2235-13762 GCA_026074375.1 Tanacetum coccineum | reverse complement strand
CAAATAACACAAGGTATAACTTTTTAATCGTGCAATGATTTATTGATATAGATTAAAGTATTACAAAGTGTTATGGATCACACTTGTTGAATGACAATGTATGGTTACCCTTTGAACAAGTAAACTTGACAGATTATCAAGTTTACTAGCAAACTTATATAGACCCGCTGATAGGATCAACTGACTATCTTGTAAGTTCGACAAAGTAGTAAAATGTCTATAATAACGACAATAGATAAAGTGATAACATTTACTACAATATAAATTCTCTATTTATAGTGGTACGAGGTTGCTTCCTTAGTGAGGGTAGTTGGGACATGTTAACAATCTAGTGATGAAGTACAACTGCATTTAATGCATTTTTTTCTTGGTAACAACCCACCCATACTTTTGTGAACAGTTCTGCTAATTGTTTATATCTTTCACCAACTCATACTAGGTAGACTTTAATTTGAATAACACTTTTTGTGCCGCCATTTTGCTTTATCGAATTTTTCAGCCTAAACACACTTAGAGATAAGTATTAAGTTTAGCTTGCTTATCTTCAAAGAGTAACAAGATTATCAGGGTATTGTCACCTTTAACTTTTTCTAACCTTCAGCATTTTCCATTTACATACCAGCTGATATCCATCCCAGTTGACGAGTACGTCTTCAAGTAATCTTTGACTTCCTTGACGATGTCTTTAACTTGAATATGTCTAAGATTGCTCGTTGATGTTCATCAGCAAGTCCTCAACACTTACCCTAATTTCTGTTTAAATCTAGGCAGAGACAATTTGAGCACTCAATTGGCCCTACAATCTCCTCCTATCTGAATATAAATTATGCTAAGTAAATTATTGCAAGTAAGCACACAACATCTTCTTATACATAATTAACAAAGAAATTAACAAAAGAAATTCATTCATAATACATTACATTTTAGCCCAAGTCATCTAGATTTTGATGTACATTTTCCTAGCTTCTACAACGTCATCCCTGGCCTTAATTACATAAATCATTTTATCAAATATTTCTCTAGCAATCACTGAGTCTACCTTGATAGTATTTTGGATCCTAATCAGTTGTGCAGTGGTTGCTAGATGAAATTCATTTTCTCTTTGAAAGACCAAGCTAAAACTTTCGTTATAGATAAAAATCCATGATTCAGGTTCCCTGATCACCAGTCTAACTGACCCCACTACTCCTACAAGGGGAGCAAACTTCCTCTACATCCCATCCACCATATTGTTCTCCTTAACGAATATTTCATGGATCATTTATCCTATTCTCTTCCTTTTATATTTAGCTAGAGGAAGTTCAAATGTAGTGAGTTGTGGTGGAGGAGCAATGCTAAGTTTCCCAGCTGCGGTTTCCACCCACTGAAACTTAGCCTTCAGGTTTTTGAGCAGCTGATCATTAGTGTCATTTTGTTTCTTTAATGCCAAGGCATGCAACTCTAGCCATTCACTGAACACCAGCATCTTAAGTATGAATTTATCATATATCTTGAGGTTGATTGACTGATTGTTCCTTGTGATTTACATGGTAGTAATCTTTGAAGTCTTGTTCACTCTGTAGTTGAACTTGGTGATGGGTAGAGGAATATCCCTAAAATTTATGCAGTGGTTGTACTTATCCCTCATCTTGTTCATATGCTGACATATTTTTACCTCAATCTCAACTAGTTCTTCTTCCTGAGCCCTCAACTGGGCAAGTGTCAACATCTTAAGCTTCTTTTTAGACTTCTCTCTTTCAGCTTTTAGATCAGCTAGCCTCTTAGCTTCATGCATCTGAAGCTTTTCTTCTTCAAGATTCATTGGCAAATCCCTAGCTGCTCTGAAGTGTTGAAGATTTACTAGGCTAGGAGTTGATCCTCCTTCTTCCATGAATGGAATGACTTGTTTTATCATGTCATCATCAGAGGTCTGAGCTATGCCCTTTCCTTTATCAGCCATTCTTGGAGGAGGAGTTGGAGAGTACTCAGATGAACTTGAACTAAACATATTTGCAATGAATTGTTCAAATGGGATGTTGTCAATAATGATAGGCATGATGGAGATCAGAGGAGTTAGAGTGGGAAATGCTAGGAATTTCCATGACAACTTGTAGTCTTATAGTTGGTGGTTCTTTAGTAGCCGAGTGAACTACCAAGGTAATTGAAGTCTGACTAACTAATGTATCAGTGGCTTGTGGCTTCCCCTGAGCTGGGGTAGGGACTCTAGTGCTTTGAGTATCATCAATATTGGTTGACTTAGGTTTTTCTTGGGACTCCTTCTCCCCCTCAATAGTAGCCTATGTAGAGGGTACTGTTGAGTCCATGATTTTTACAAGCTGAGATACTAAGTTCACCAGCTCATGTAGATCAGTAGTAGTCCTGTCCACCTTAGTTTTTAAATGCTGAGCATTCACAACCAGAATAACCCGGGGCACTTTTACAGAGGAATGAATAACTTTTTCTATGTATTTGATCAGCTGTAGTTGATGCTTAGCACATTGCCTAAAGAGCCATTGACTTTACTGATTTAGCTTTTGACATTTTTCTTGACTAATTTGCTAATAGTCTTGAGAATGGATTTTTGTAGCTTTTTTTCTTAGACAACAAACCTCTGAGTCTCTAGCTTGTTTAGTGAATTGCACTCTTTGTACATGGGTTTGAGAATAAAGGTTCTTAAGACTTAAGGAATTTCATCCTTGATAGAGTTTCTGATTCTTATGTTAAACCTAGGTAAGGTTTCTTTGACTGCATTGGTGAGTGCCTGAGGAAGAGAATTATTTATAGTAGCAGTCAGAAGATTAGGAAACTATTGTGCAAGAGCCTCTGAGATAATTATAGGAATTGTGCTGGCAGCTGAATCAAATTTGTTAGTGAGCTGAGTAGGGAGATTCTTGGCAACATTGTGAACTTGAGCAGTAAGGAAGTCCATTCTTCTTGGAAAATGACCAAGAGGGTCTGACTCTGACCTAGGGGCCTTAGTGTTTTGGATCTCCTTACACCTTCTCACTGCTCCTAAGGTCTGAATGTTAGAATCTTAACCCTAGGAATATTCTTCTATTCCTACACAGCTTTAGCAATCAGAGCCTGAATATCAGTTGGTGAAGATATGGAAGATAATTAAGGAAGAGACTCAGAGGATACTTCATTGGTAGTTGCAGCGGAAACATTGGTATCCTCCTTGTTTGCCTCATTGATAAGTTCATCAAGAATATTATCAGTAGCCTTTTCATCAGCAGAAGATAATTCTTGATCAGAGTCAGCTTCTTCATTGTCATCCCTAGATATTGACATAATTTCATCATCAGTTATTGATTCAAGATCAGAATCAACCTAATCCATCTCTTGATCACAAGTAGAGGATCAAATGAAGATGATCTCAACATCATCAATCTTTTGATCCTTCAACAATTCATCCAAGTTCACATTCCCTAGTGACTGAATCCCATATTCAATAGTCAGTGGGTCTTCCTTATTCTCAACTCCTTTAATTTCATGTTCTCGCATAAGATGGTTAGTTGAAAGAGTGAATTTGTAATGAAGGGAAAGATTGCCAGTATGCCGCCCCTAAGAAGTCTGAGGATGATTATTCAGTCCCCTCAAAGGTCTAAGACCTTTGGGACTCTTTTTTGTGAGTTTGTAACGTAGGGAAGGATTGCTAGTTCGCTGCCTCTAAGAAGACTGAGGGTGATAATTTAGTCATATCAAAGGTCTAAGAACTTTGGGACTCTTTTGATTGTGGTTCAATGACCCCAAAGGCTGAGTGAAGTTCAGGCACTATTAGGGTTTGACTTTCACGTGAGTTGTAAGTCCTTGCGAAGTCTAGAGTTTTTAGGGTCAACATTACGCATTATAAACCCGAGCGTATCATTCCTTGGTGCAGACTCATAGTGTATATAAAATATGAGAAACGAATGTGCTGACTCTGACTCTCTATTAGGTCAGGGGTAGCCCTTTTCTTCACTACTCTCTCCTAGAGAAATTTGAGAGTGGTTGTGTTAGCCTTAAAATATGTCGACTAATACAGAATTACAATAGTTTACATAAGGCATGACACGTAGGGACTAATAATGACTAGTTAGGATAGCTAGGTGTCACTACGTCCATATATACCTCTCCTATACTTCCATATGAGGGTGAGGATAATCATTTGTATCTCATAGTGTATGTGTATGTATTTTCCCTTTCTCTCCCTAGAAACACACACACATCTTCCCTTTTTCTCTCATTCTTAATAATATGGCTTTCTATTTCTTTTATCCTCCCCGACCTCCGGATCGTTGTTCTTGGTTTGAATCTTTAATGTTAACAATTGGTATCAGAGCCTAGGAGTGTTTCGTGTTTGTGGTTTGCTTATTTGAGGTTTTTCGTGGCTTATTTTATGGGTTATAGATTTTTTGTGGCTTATTTTTAAGCCAAAAGTCGTGGATGTTCTTTGGATGGTGCTTATTTTGTACAAAAGCTTGAAACTTTCTTCTTTTTAATGTTTCTAGCTCTTTATTACAAGGGTTTTGTGGTTTTTTAAGCTTATTTTGAAAGATTCATAGTTCTTTTTAAGCTTTATACAAGAAAAATAAGAGTGGAAATTTTTCATGTTAAAAACCATAAAGTTTGTGTTGTTATAGCTTAGTAATACTTAATTCAACAAAAGAAATCAAGCAAAAGCATCAAAAAATGTGTTTTTAAGTGATTTGAAAAAGTGGGTTTCTGAATTTTTTGAAGGAAGAGGAATATACCTTAAAGGAAGAGGAATATACCTTAAAGTAGGAGGAATTTACCACTTTGGTTAGGAGAAACATGCACTGTTTTTTCATTGGGAGGAATATACCACTTTCATTAGGAGAAACATACATTGTTTTTTCATTGAGAGGAATATACCACTTTCATTAGGAGAAACATACACTGTTTTTTCATTGGGTGGAATATACGACTTTCATTAGGAGAAACATACACTCAGGAGAAATATACACTTAGGTGATTTATACACTCAGGTGATTTATATACTCTGGAGATTTAAACATCTGTTTTCGTTAAGAACCAATCTTAATCACCTTTCACAACACCAAAACTAACACAACACTTATTGCTAAAACGATACTATATTAAAGATTCACTAAAACGACAAATGGCTACAGATTCGGATTCTAAATGATAAGTGATCACAAAGTTGATTTGGTATCTCTTATTTGAGATTGAAGTAGGTTTCACGAAGGCGTATACTTATTTCATCATCGAGACTTCCTTATACTTTCTACCCCTTTTCTTCAAACCCAATCTATCGACTGATGACTTGCTTGAACGTATAAGTTTTATGATTGAGACTTGCATTATCTAGTTATACCCGATGTAGGGAGTTACATTATAGTACTCACGGGTTATAGCTATCACTTAAAGGAGTTACATTGTAGTGCTCAGTGTCACACGCAGATGCAGTTTCAAGATGTGTGGTACTTCTAATACTTTTGATGTTGGTATAGGGTACCTAGAGATTTAATCTTGCACCATTCTTTGATCAATAACAATGCAAGCTTAAGTAACAAATTTGGGGAATTTTACTTCAGTTTCAAGTTTGGTATATCGGGTTACCTCACCATATAGTCACAGCAATAGCCGACAGAATACGAGGTTGGTAAGTTAGCTAGAGAGTTTAAAGGTTCAGATGTAATCAGCATTTCTCATGGGATCTTATTATGATATTCTAAGACAATGGTACTTCACAGTCTAAGCAAAATTTTCAAAGTTCTTCAACGACATTCATAATATTTCAAGATTTGTGCTTATGACAAGAACTTCTCGAGTATATGGACGTACACGGCAATGATGCTTCCGAGAGTTCACAACCATCATGGGGGAAAATCGTGTACTTTGATGTTACCAGGTTAACTTCCAGGAGGAAGTAGTGTATACTACTTCAATTAGTATGGTTTGTGAAGTATTTTGCATACGTGAGAAGAATTATTGCTGATTTCTCGCATGTTCTCCTGAACGAATATTCACCAAGACCTAATGACAAGCAGCAGTGGTATTTGGTGTGGTTTTATTTCTTCTTCTACAAATTTTTGCTGTGAATGACAAATAGAAGATTGTTCAAGCTACATTAAAGTTTCAAAATCTGCTCAAGATAGAAATGTTGGTTCGGGGGGAAGCTGATTCAGAAACTTTGTCAAAAAGAAGTCTAAGAAGAAAGATTTTCAAGACATGCTGCATGGATTGGGGGGAAGTTAATCCAACTCATGCATACTACAATGGTTCCAGAACAAGTAAAGACAATGAAGATCCAAGGCGGAGTACAAGTTTTAAGTCTATAAGAACTCAGAAGACATCTTCATCTTTGGAAGCGCTTTGAAAGACTTTATTTATGTTGTAATTGTACTTGTTAGGAACATTGTAAGTAATTCCGTATGTCCACATATTGGGGAGAAATTGTTAGCCTTAAAATGTGTTGACTAATACGGAATTACAATAGTTTACATAAGGTGTGATACGCAAGGACTAATACTGACTAGTTAGGATAGTTAGGTGTTACTACACCTATATATACCCATCCTATACTTCCATAGGAGGGTGAGGATTCATTGTATCTCATAAAGTGTGTGTGTTTCTCTTTAGAAAACATACACATCTTTCCCTTTCTCTCTCTATTAATCTAACATGGCTATCTTTTACTTTTATCCTCCCCGACCTTCAAATCATTATTCTAGCTATGAATCTTAATGTTAACAGGTTGCTTGCAGTGCCCCTAAAATTTTAAACTATTACCATTTCGGCATCAACGGTATCAAGCCGGTTCTTTAGCTCCTTTCCTGACTCGGAGGCATTTAGACTCTGAGTGGTGTCAACGGTGGCTACTGATTCCTCAGTATGCTGAGTATTAATTACTGTCTCCTTGGTTTTAGATCGCCTGGCATAATGGGAATTCTTGCGTTCAGAGGAAGATGGGATTTTCTTCTTCTTAGGCTTCCTACCAGTTGGTGTTTTGGGCTGTTCAATAGACTGCACAGCAGTCCCATACAAGGACTTGTTAGTGATGTTGTTAGCATTTACTTTCTCAGACGAAAGGATCAAAGTCTGTTCATGCTCAATTGAAATATTTACGACTTTTAGCATGTGAGATATTAAAGCAACCTCAGATGCTTTTGAAGTTTTGAAAGAAGCAGCTAAAATGTGGTAGGGTTTGAAAGTAGTAAGTTTGTAATTCTTATAGCCTTCTCCCAGCAGATGTTCAATGATAAGAGACAAAAATCTTATATAGCAGACATTTGGTTCTCTACCCTTCTTGCCATTTATAAGTTTGGCAACAAGGTCAGAGAAGAGAATGTTTCCTATGTTGACATTCAAACCTCAACATAAGCTATATGAAATCACTTGCTGGTTGATATTTAGCTGATCATGTGATCCCTGCATACCTCCCAAGCATTTGACTATATGCAGCATAAGAACCCTCTAAATCGGTAAGAGGTATCTAATTATCAGCGAAAATAAGTTGACAAGACCAGTGCATGAAAGATTAGGGTTTTTCTCATCAACAAGTCCTATAGTTTCCAAACCAGCCCTCATAGTCTCCTTTGGTGGCAAAGAGTCAATATTCTCACTATATTTTAAGTGATAGATGAAAAGTTACTAAGGTCAAAAGAAAGTGGTTTTTCAAAACAGGAGAGTGTGAAGGTGATTGTGTTTGTTGCACCATCTACCTTAACAAAATACCAAAATTCCCTAAGGTATTCTAAATAATATGCTAAAGGTTGTTTGGTTAAAGCAATAGAGATGCGACATTTTGAAGAAAACTGGAGCATAAGTTGGTATAAAGGGTTTTTATGTTCCAACAATGTGATTCCATTGTTGAAAGCAATGATACCTTTGTCACACTCAAAATTAACATTTGATGCAGGTGTGACGTGAGTTTTGGTTGTTTATGTAGAAGATTCCAAAGCCATTATGCGTTTTGAATGATGAAAGGTTTTAGCTTCTAGTTTAGGGAAATTTGTTTTTGAGAGATGATGAAGATGATATTAGGTTTACATTTGTGAAAAATGAAGTGTGTGTGTAAAGAAAGATAGTTTATACCACTAAAAAATTTATTTTGAAAAATAAAACCTGTTTGATGTTCGCATTAAATGCGTAGTGGTGAAAACTGTAAAAACGTGGGCCCCTTTCCCCTTCGCGCACTGTAAAATCCTACGAATCTTGATAAAGTAGGTGGTATGTGCTTAATTACACATACTTTTTACCTAATAAAACAACCCCAAATGACCAAAAACGGACATAAAATGCCAAATATATGCTTGTTTTGTGTTTTTACTATGCAGGTATCACATATTCACTAAAGGACAAAAACGAAGCTAAAACCAACAAAACCGAGCACGGGATTGGAAAAAGAGTAAAAAGTCAAAGTCAAGTCAACCAGTCAAAAAGTAAAAGTCAAAAAGTCAAAAACAAAGCCAAAAACAAAGAAATCTTAAATGGGCCAACCCGTACCCAATTAATGGGCCGGGTCAGCCCATTAAGCCTTTATCTATAAAACTTTAAAGTTTTAAAAGCCCAAAAATCCAATCTATTAAATAGCAAGCCCAAATCCCTTTAGTTTAAAACCCAGCCTAATCCTAAGCCCATCACTCGTTAATCCCTTAACCATAAACCTTCTAAAACTTTTACACCACTAGTCCCTCAGGTTTTACAGTGTTAGTTGGTATGTGCTTAAATACACATACCTTTTACCTTTAAAAACAAGCTGAAATAACCAAAAACGGACTTAAAATGCCAAAGATACGCTTGTTTTGCTAAATGTATTGTGCAGGAACGGATAACCAAGAAAAGGACGAAAAACAAAGCCAAAACAACAAAACCGGACTCGGAATGGAAAAGCTGTAAAGGACAAAGCCAAAGCAAAGCCAAAGATCAGAAAAGTCAAAGTCAAAGTCAACTCAACAAATTAACAGTCAAAACCGGAGCCGTAATTGAAGAATACTACTGGTTGCAATCTCAACCCATCTGATGGGCCGGGAAAGCCCAATAGTATATTATTGAAGACTGTGAAGACCAAATGGGCCCTCAATCAATGACAACAGCCCATTTGTGTGCAACTGACAGAGACTGTGAAGACTTTGAAGACCCGATCCTAGCCCTTGAACAAGCCAATCTCAGCCATTGTACACACAAAACCCACCCAAACCTTATTGGGCCTTAAAAAGCCCAATAACATAAGCCTAAACCTTATTGGGCCCAAACAAAACCCAAAGGCCCAATACCAAACCCAAAGCCCAATAAAAGCCCAAAAACATTTTTTATAAAACATTAGGGACTTAAATTGTCATTTTTAAAAATGATTTTATAAAAGAAAAATGGTTTAAACAATTAGAGGGACTGAAATTGCATATGTACAAAACTGTTTTCCCTTTAAAAGGCCAAGGGCCATTTTTTTTTTTTTTTTTTTTTTTTTTTTTGTTTTTTTTTTTTTTTTTTTTATTTTTGTTTTTTTGTTGTTCTGCCAATCCTTGAAACCTTTTATATCTTTGTTTTGATAAAACACAAGGACTGTTTGTGACACTTCTTAAATTTGTTTATAACTAAAAAGAGAAGGGGCAAAACGAAATGGCAAATAGATGAAATATGGGGGTTTCTTTTTGCCAACTCTCGAAACATTTAAACCTGTACACCAATCCCGGGCTCCCTTCCCCAACCATTCCCGCCAACTCCCTAGAACCCCCCACCATCACGAGTTAACACTCCTTCTTTTACCCAAATCCATCGTTTACCCAGTCCCAACCTAAACCCACCTTCCACTACCTCTTAAACCTGCCAAGTTGGCAATCCCCCCTCCCCCAAGGTAAATCAATGGCGGATTGAGCATTTAGAAGTAGCACAAAAGAAATGGAGGGCTAGGATTGGAAGCTGAGGCTTCACTCACACAAGAAACACAAAGATAGAAGCTGTGAAGACCTTGGACTTCTATAAAAGCAAGAAAACACAATGCCGAACCACACCTTAGTTTTGAGTTTTTAATTAGCTTTTCTTATTTAATTTTTACTTAACTTGTAATTTAAGTTTGCAGCTTACCTTTTTTAATGTAATGTTACTATTTTTAAACAAATTAATGCAAGTTCGAAGTTAATCTTGAGTTTCTTGATTTTCAAATTTTATTTATCTTATAACTCAATTCTTAATCCTTAAAAATTGTGTTTACTTGCCTCTTTGTAATCTTTCTACAGCTAAGGTTAACTTACATCGTTTTTTTTCTTGTTAATTCAAGTTTAAAAGAATTTTTGGTTTACTTAAAGGGGTGTTTGGTAAAAGCCCAAAATGGGTCGTTTTGGGTGTGGTATGGGTCACAAGCACTCAGCCACCTTTGGCTGAGTGTGTGTGCCTAATTAGACCAAAGAAATCACAATTTTTAGTATAAAATTAGGTTTTTGTGCACTCTTTACTTTCTGTCATAGTTTATAAAGAAAATTTGAGCTTAATAGCTTAAGCTGCTTAGACAGCTTAAGCAATACATTTTTTGAGCTTATTTAAGTCACCAAAGATCCTGTTTTTAGTCCATTCATTCTGTTATTAGAGAAAGGACAAGTAAAGTCAAAGTGTTGTCAAATGCATTTTTCTTGAAAACCCTTGACTTTTAAGCTAAAAAATCAGCAGGTTTAATTGCTTTTTAATCCCTCATATTTTGGGATTAAGCTCATTGACCACCACTCTCAATCTGTTTTGACTTGTTTGGGGGTAAAAAGCACAATTGTGCTTATTTTCATAAGCTCAAAAAGCCCCCTAGCTCACTGCCTGTTTTTCCCCTGGTGCAAAAAGCTGTTTTCAGCCCTCTTTTTCTCTGAACTTAGCTTAATAAGCACTTAACTTTTTAGCTTTTTAGTATAGCCCTTAGGCCCCCCTTTAAGCCCCCAAAATAGTTTAGCTTAGTTAGGCCTCTAGGTTAGCTTATTTTAGCTGCAAAACAGGTGATTTTCTGCTTTTCTTTAAATGGTCACTTTAGCTTATTTCTGTTTTAGCTTAATTTAGGGCTTATTCTTATTAGGTTTAGTTAAAATAGGTAGACATAGCTTAGTATTGTTAGTTAAATCCATTTTCAGCTTATTTTGAGCTCTTAAGCTCCAAGAAAAAGCTCAATAAGCTTTTTAAGCTTATTAACTTTCTGTCATACAAAAAGCTCACTTTTCTGGCTTATTCAGCCCACTTCAGCTTATGCACCTTTTATAGAAAATGTTCCCCATAAGCCCCTTTACAACTTTGATTCTTTAGCTTTTTGATAATAAGCACTTAGGACTTGCTTTGCATAGCGGGGTCCATCTCAGGGACCATTTGTGTAATTTCTATCTTTTTGGTTAACTTAGTTAGTCCCTAGTGTTAACTGTGCTGTTACCTCGTTAGTCCTTTTGTCCTTTCACTGTTAGTCCCTTAGGTTAACCTTAGTTAGTTTATTTAATTTAATTAATTTAAATTAGGTTTAGATTTAATTAGTTTAATTACTTTTAATTGCTACAGTAACTTTTAGGGCTTTTTATATTTTTAGATTCCTCAACTTTTTCTTTATTTAATTTGATTTTTT
>BQNB010169610.1:0-13762 GCA_026074375.1 Tanacetum coccineum | reverse complement strand
AAACAAGGTCTACAAGGCCGATTAATCGTCGATTATACGCTACAAGGCCACCAACCTTGCCGATTAATGTAACAGGGCCAAACAGATAGGTCAACCATGGTCAACGACGATTAACGATGGTCAATGGTGGTCAAACTTGCCGGAAACTTTCTAATCTTGTCGGAAGTACTTGAAACTTACCGTAAACTTGTTTTGATCACTTATATTAACTGTTTAACTCTATTACAAGTTGTTTTTTAGAAAAAAAAACTTGCCAATAATATATAAAACTCGATGTAAATACACAAAACTTGCCGGAAATACCAAAATTTTGCCAAAAATGCCATCCGATTAATCCCGCCTTAACCGATTACAAGCTACAAGGTGGTCGACCGCCCGACTAACGATTCACGATTTTTGCAACCTTGATATAATTATATATCCACCTTGTTATATATGGATATTATCAAGCTTTTTGTATTTGCAAATCATTTTACATGTTTTTTAAGAAAATTTGTGTATAAAATTATATGTGTCAAAAACATTACAACAAAAACTTTTGAGAAAGCGGAGTCAACCCAAAAAGAACTAAGGGTTTAAAACGAAAATTGAAACAAATAAAACAAGCTTTTGAAACAAAACCTCCAAATCCCTTAACGACATCCATCTCTACAATTGTAACCCTGACTTCTAAATCGAATCAGATTGATTAATGGTGTCAAAAAACAAATCAATCAAAATAGTGGACGTGTATACCTAACTTTGATTCATTTATTCAAGAATAAGGTATGTAACATTGATTGTCTCAAATTTAATTTTCTTATTGACCAATTTTGAGGTCTTCTGTCTCACAATTGTCTCATAATTGGGTATGAACCTAACCAACAGTATTCGTGGTGATCCGGTGTTGACTAACTATTATAGTAATAGAAATTCAAATTTCAAAGTTGATTACATGATTTTATTAAACAGTGTTTACATGATTTTATAAAATATGTTAATTCAGATTATCTGTTTCTTGCTTGGTTGATTTAAGGAAGACGGAATATTTCGAATGAATGCAGAGAATAGTCAAGAGGAGGATGTTATTAAGCAACTTAACATAGGGTTTGTCAGGCGTGGGATAGATGTTTCATTGTTTGGCTGGCTTGATCAAGGTACTCTTAATTAAATTAATTTTATCAACATATAATTAATTTAATCATTTTTTTAGTTGATTTAAATATGTTTCGATCACTGTCCAACTTCTGATACATAGAAATATATGTTAACCATGACGTGAGTGTAAATCATGCTCGAGAATAGAGTGTGGACAATTTTTTGTTTGAGTTGAACGCCCATTGGCCCTGCCATTACATGCCAATCAGACTTCTCATAGATTTGGATTGATTTTAGGATTGACCAAGCACCCACAAGACATCACCATCCATAAACAACTTCAAGGCGTGTATCCTTTATTCCCCTACTATTGGCCTACAATCGATACAAAAATACTGTGAAATCGTACACATTATACCGGAACAACAAACCGGTCCTCAAACAATACACTTTTTATATGTTCACGTTCACTATGTTTAATATTAAAAGTTTCATCGACATAGAACCCTTAGCATGTCCAATGTCGTATAATGTCTATGCAATCACTTGCAATTGGTTCTTATGTAGTATTTGCGATTTGGACTAAAACATATCAATAGTCTATATTCAATCATGTCATTATGTCACTTTGGTAACTACTATAACTCAAGAGTAAATGGTTCAAATAAACAGCTCGACTACCACTACCCCAGTTTACATAACCCAAGTAAATAACCTTCTCAAACATAAGCAACTTACTTGACGAGCTTTATCTAAGTATATGCCTTATAATGTTTCCACTCGCACAGTATTACATGTTGACCTGTTAATACGTAAAGTTATATTTAAAGAGATGGTGAGATGGGCAGGCCTGGGTAACATGACAAAATAAGTAACAAATAGTAGTGGTGAAAACATGTTAGTTGGGATGATCCGTAAACTAAGAGTTTCAAAGTAGTAGATTTGTGGACTGCGTTTACTTTGCGCAAAATAAATTGCACTCATTATGGTCACCATATAGGTATAATTTTGTAGGGAACATAGTATGTATATGAAGAGTTTCGCTCAAAAAGATTTTGTTGGTTAACAAAAAAAAACTACTATCTCAAATCATTTCCTTCTCAAAACCCTAAGCTAACAATGAATGTAAATCAGACACAATGATTAATAACAGAGGTGGTTAACTCGGCGGTGGATGATCAGAATTAATCAATGTGTTTTGTTGGTAGCAGCGGCACGTCACATTATAAAACACTTTCAAAGCATAAAAATATTTAACATAACAGTGGAATCTCGGGCCTCATTTCTATTTGTGTATCATTTACAGGGATTAGGATGGCCTTAGTTGCACCAACCAGAGGTTATAGGCTTTTTCTGGCTATGCCATCTACATATAGCCTGGAGAGAATTATTGTTATCCGAGCTTTCGGAGCAGAGTTGTGCATTACAGATATATCGAAGGGCATTGATGGTGTTCTTATCAAGGTCAATGAGTTGCCAGAGACAACACCCAACAGTTATTTCCTTAAGCAATTTGAGAATCCTGCTAACCCAAAGGTAATTTTGTTGCACTTGACTAAGTATACTTTTTCAACAATTTCCATATAATGGATAAAGGCATTTATGGTAGTTTCGGCCCATTTACTTATGAACAAGTCAGTTTTGGTGGAGTTAAGTTTTTAATGGGCCATTCAAAAAACAAACCAAAAGCAGCTCAAAGTCCAATAGAATGCCTACAGACTCCTTAATCGTAAATCATTGTATTCAATGATCTAGATAATTAATTATATAATATTGTTTTCCACTTTTTGTTGTCTTTATTAACTTATAATTGTTACAGCATTTAACATGAAAGGACAAAAGGTATATGCAGATTATTCCGAACAGATCGTCACGTTCCGAGGTTCGACCCGCACTTAGAAAAATATTTATTTTTGAGCGTTTTGTGACCCTCTCTATTTGCGCATTATTCCCCATCTAGAAATAAGAAACAATACTGATCTTTATCCATTCATGTTTGACATGCGGAGTACTATTTTAAAGTATTATTGTAGATTTCAATATGAAACAAGGGGCAATTATCCTTCGGAGGGGGAAAAAATCCAAATAATAAAAGTGAGTTCTATTTCGCCTAGAAAGCTTATAGCTTCTTTTGGATGATTAAGGTGGCGGGTGAATTCGTATGTTTACTAACTGGCATAATGTAATTTCAGATGGTATTGAGCGTGCTGAAAGTGCTATTCTTAATGGTGGAAGCATTGGTAAGTGCAATTGAAACATAATACACCTCCTTCAGTTGTCTAATAAGCTCAACAAAACATTTAAAAGTGTTGTTTTACATTAAAAATAGGCATTGGGTATTCTTAATTTGGGTAATTGTTTAGTTCAGTTATACATCTACAAAATGACACTAGATAAGATGCAAAATGGGTGGTTTGGGTAACAGGCCAGGTTAGTAGGGTCGAAATACTTTTTTAGCTGAATACTTAGTTTTTATAAAAGATTTGGTATACAGTTATGCGTGTAATCTTACAAAAAAAAAGATTATTTCTTTATACATAGGTCTTAAAAGGGTAATGCTCAAGCAGCCCCTTAAAAAGAAAGTGTAAATTAAAAGAGTTACAGTTTTATGTGAGTTGCAGTTTGAGGGGGGTTGGGTGTTTGACTTAGTGTAAATTTGAAGAGTTGCATTTTTACTATAGAGAGGTTGCGGACGTTTTTGTTAAAACATTTTGATTTGATATATATGTTAAAAAAATTTATATTCTTTATACTATCTAAGACAATTAAAGATATGTCATAAGCTGAGAGTGTTTGATTTAAGTTGTACACACCCTTTCCCTAAGTTCACTACTGCAAGTCTGCAACAAAGTGTATTAACTAATTATAAGGTCTACTTCACCTTTAGTAATGGCTCAGACCTTAACAGATTGTGTATTCATGATTTGGGTAAGCATTTACGTTATGTGTTACTTTGCCACATGCACCTTGCTGGCAAGAGACGTTTCTACGTTTTGGAGAGAGAGTCAGAAAGGCTGCGACTTTCCCTCTGGCTTAATATGTTTTTTTGTATAAACTAGAAAGAAAGGATATTTATAAAAATGATTGTGTATATCCTAAGGTCATGATAGCTCGGAGGTTCCATCCTAACTACACCACACCGACAAATTTAGTAACCGTTCATTCTCAGTACCATTCTACCATTAGTCGATGCAAATGCTTCAGTTAGAATCTTTGTAGTCTGTTTTAGAAATAAATAATTGGATATAACTGCTAATTATTTAGGCCTTTCATTTGTCAATGGATATTTACTTCTTGCAAGTCATAATTTATTTCTCAAATTACTCTTGATAACATACATTCGAATGGCAACGTGGACTACATCTTTGGTACAGAGGATTTGGGCCGGAGTTATTAACATTAATATTCTAAAATATATGAAAAGAGTAAGCTAAGTTATTTGTTGATATTGGACTTCTTGGCTCAGTTAGCCTGTCACATCCCTACAAATTGCATTCCGCTTAGTAGAGCAGTGAGCTAGGGCTGTTAAAGATTTCTTATAATTGATGTTTAATTGGACCTACATTCAGTATATTATAAGTATATATAATATAATTGATATTTTAATTGGACATGAGGAGCCGAGACTAATAATTGTATATTTTGGTACTCAAACTTGCACCTCTTTCTTAAGAATTTACAGATGTAATAAAAGAATCGTGTTAATCTTATGTTTTTGCTTTTATAAATTTTATGTGACAAAAGTTTATCGAATTTGGTAACATCGAATTCACCTCACCCATTGGGTCTATTTTGTTTGAAAATTATGAACTGTATGTATTCCTTCCATCATTGCAGATTCTATTAGCTTTTTTTTACCTCTCGAACCACTCCACATACGGAACGTATACTAATTGATTAGTTCTGCCAATTCATGATGTTTTTCCTAACTTTCTCAACTAAAGGAACTGTTACTCAAGTACTCAACATTCTTAACTAAATATATGTAAATTTGTGTGGATTTGTTGGCAGGAAATGAATTGAGTGGTGGTGGACGCAAGCCGTTTTCTTAATAGCACGGATTGGGCGGGCATGGTGGACAGATTTCAAAAGGCGCACTAGAAGCGAGGTTTGACATTTCAATGTTCTGTGTGATTGACGATGCTCATGGAAATGATGATGTTTACGGGTAACTGTTGTATTTGGATACATAGTTGAAAAATAATCACACACTAGAATTTAATATATGTTTTATAAATATAAAATAAAATCTGAGAAAAAAGATAACAATTAAAATATAAGTATCCATGAATGTAAGAAAAGATTAGTAGCGTAAGTCACGAAAAAAAGTTCTAGGAACAATCCATTAAATGGGTTTATTTATTTATTTATACCCAGGTCTAGGATTTTTTTTATTGGTGTAATGGTTCAAGAGAGGGGGAAACCGAGATATCAAGTCCTAACAATACAATTTTAGATGATGAGTTCAATGCTAAACTCTCGGATATTGGACTCCGACATATTACAGGGTGCTGGAAAAGGTCATATCACCACGAGAATTATGGGAACCTTTAGGTAAGCAAATGATATAACTAAATAAATATTACTATTTTTTATCAATTCATTTTGATCTCTAAGTATTTGGGAACCATGAATCAAAATGTTATATGTATTCAATGAACACCTGCTACTTGGTGTTATATTTTGACAAATTGAACTCATAAAGATGTTTGGTTTTTTTTATCTAACTGGATGTGATATTGGTTTGTCTTACAGCTATTAGTACGAGTCTAAATAACTAAATTCAGTTTAATATTAAACGTTTGATAATATTTCTAAAATTGCCTATAAATCTGAACCAATGAGCTCTTAAGTCTCTTATAAATGATCCTCTATGGTTTGTAATTTTTAAGCTTCACGACCACTAAAGAGTCGTTTGCATGTGTAGAGCTCGATAAAGATAACAAATATCTTTAAGTTATAGCATTAAACATACACATTTTAATTTTGTTAATCGTTAGAACTTTACGTTCCGTTATGTGTACACTACAAGTGTGTTAAGCGATAAAACATAATTTAGTAACTGGCGGTTTGAGTTTATTGGAAACAAAAATAACCTTTACATAATTGTGTACATTATTGTTCATGTGTACTCTTTTCTTTTGATGTTCACGTGTTTACATTATGATCATTATCTTATACATGTACATGGGTTATTCTTGATAATCTAATTGATGTTGGACTTTCGTTTTATCAGTCGTTGCTTGCAATACAGACACATTTAAAGCCAAAGACGACATCCTTTAATAGACCATGTTTGTGTTTCACCGATCAAATCAAGTGTTGAAGACGGCATTGATTTCCAGGGTGAAACATTTGATGAAGGGATGAGTATGCTATGTTATCTAAATATGATTCTTAGTGTTGATTAATTTTTTCTTAATGAACTTTATGATTGAAGATAGCTGAGTATTTTAACCAGAGAACTAAACTAGCATGCAAAATTCCTCTTGATAACAAACATCCTTTGGAAAGACCGAATCAACCTTTTAAAACATAAGTAATTTCCATAGTTTTGCAGGTGACTTAAACAACCATTAAAGTTCATTATTAATAATGCTCAATAAGATGTCATGCAAAGTATTGGGAAGAATAAAAAAATGCAACTGAAGTTAGAATGAAGAGAATTATGTTCTAATTTATAATTTATAAATATATACATTTGTCATTCTTTCTTCTCCTCGCAATTGCTAAAGTAACATGAAGATAATAGTTTTTTAAAACTTATGAACAGTAATTTAGTACTAAACAAATACTAGCTTACGGGGGATTAGAGTGCGACTCACCTACAAAATCCACCCACAAATAAAAACACGTGTCTTGCATTATCTTCTTCATCCTCACAATTGCTACATTCCAAAATGCCTCACTCATCTCTCCATCTCATCAAACCCACCTCCGAAACACGCTTCGCTTTGGGTCGGTTTTTGGCTAAAACCAAAACCAAATCGAAATATTCGGTTTTTATAAAACCAAAAACCGAAACCGCTTCATTTTTGGCGGTTCGGTTTTTTTCGGTTTTTTCATTTTTTTCGGTTTCAAACCGTTTATATTTGGTTGTGGCTAATTTATATTAATAAACTTGTTTTACGTAGAAAATCGGTTATTCTTTTTTATTTTTTTGTCGAGCCTAATAATGTTTACCCAAATTTCTACAATTATACACATATAAATGAGACACACACACACACACATCTAAGTGAATATACAGATTGTATGATCATTGTTATATATGTAACGATATATTGTCATGTAAACATACGTACATGACAAACACATATATAAACATTATATATATATATATATAATTTCACCCACGACATAAATATGAATTTAAAGATTGGATTTATTATTTATTTATTTATGATATATTAAATATATATTATTATAAAACTGGTTTGGTTCGATTCGGTTTTTACATTTTGATTTTTGGATGAAAACCGAAATCAAACCGAAATTTTTCGGTTTTTGAAAAAGTAAAAACCGAACTATCGGTTTCTAGTTTCGGTCGGTTATTTCGGTTCGGTTATTTCGGTTTTTTTTCTCACCCCTACCTATTTTTCACACAATGCTTTCCCCACCAAACAAAAAACTTCCAGTGACACCGAAAAGCCCAATCTTAATTTATTTTTTATCAGTCTTAATTTATTTTTGTGCTTTTGGGTTTCTTTTGTGGTACAACCATATGATCAAGATTAAGTTTGTGTTTAATTTTCCGGTACTACTGTTCATCAATGGAGAATAAAGGTCAGGCCGAACCCTAAAATTGCAGGTATGAATTTATTGATATAGATGGAGAAAAAAAGTGGATGCAACAAGTTCTACAATAAAAATCAAGGTAGGTCTTCTTGACCTATTCTATGCGTATTAATGAATTGGGGTTTTTGTTGACCAAATTGTATTTGGTAATTGGGGTTCAATCAAGTTGGAATTTGGTGGTTTTGTGTTTAATTATGTTTAATTTTTCGGTTATTGAATTTACGGTTTCCGTTGTTGTATATTGTTGTTGTTTTTTTTATATTTTATTTTGGCAGCATGAGGTGGTCAAAAATTCCGTGGTGTTCGGAATGGTATGTCTTTTTTATCCCTTTTAATATAATTTTGTTGAATTGACATTTTGTAATTAGTAATGTTGTGTTCTTATTCGCAGACGGTCTTTTGAGAAATTATGAAGATAATTGAGGAAGAGGCTAGGCGATTGGCTGTTATTCGTGAGGTATGTTTTAAATTTATAGATGGATGTAAAGGTTTTGGTTTTACGAGCCTTTAAGGTTCTAGCAGATGCAACTACTTGGGTAGGATTCTAGATTTAATATTAGGTAATAGGCCTAAAGCTGAGTTTATCAAGTGATGCATGTCTATTTTCTTGCTTGAATGTAGGTTCCTATGAATCGATCAGCAAAGCGAGTTGGACAACGTCCTAAATATTCTGAGAACACCTTTGCTTTGCTGACGACATTCAACAAAGTTGACATGGAAGTTCCAATTGTACATATATATTATTTACATGCTTCCGGGGTCATCACTTGGCTACGTTATCCTAATAGTATTGCATTTTTTGTTCATTTGCTTATAATGTGGTCGACCCAATAGCTTAGAGGTGATTTTTTTGTTCATTTGCTTATAATGTGGTCCACCAAAGTGTTTCATCTCTTATGATCCAAAAGGTATAGCCAATAGAATATGCTAAAAAGCAAACTGATGAAATAGGTTGAACAGGTTGAAAGTTTATTAATGTGTATTTGATTCTAGTTTATTTGTGATCATAATAAGCACTTTAACGTGCTTACTCAAAACTGCTCAGTTTCTCTAAAAATAAGCAAATAAGCAGTTTCAATTCTCAGCTGGTAAATCTGCTTATGTAAGTAGGAAAAAAAATTGATGGCCACTTACAAACTTGATTTATGCGTCTATATCTAAACTTGCTATTCAAAATGAGTTGTTGGGCGTCAACTTACCTCTGTTAGAACTTAAAACTTTGTTGTACCTATTACCAAACTAGTTTCACGAATAACTGATATAGCTTATATAAGTATTGGCATCTAAACTCAGTCTTACGTAATTGTAATGCAGTAAGCAGTATACTCTATTGAACCCTTAGAGCATGACACTTTTATTTGCTTGGGATTTCAACTATTTTTTGACATAAGTGTAAATAATACCATCTATATATGCACGAACATCGGTTCACGAAGATTCCTGGAAAATATCCAACTCGCTTTGCATTGTTGCTCAGGTTGCTTTGTTATTATCGTCATTTATTTTGGATTAGAATGCTTAAAAGGGATTGACCCACCGTAGCATGTGGTATACATAGTTAGCAATGCTTGGAGCTGACTACTAGGTTATTAATGTTTAGTTAGTGCGGGTTAGTTTCGGGAAGTGCTTTAAGAAGCGTTAATGTTTGTTAACAGTAATGAGATGTTAAAAGAGATTAATTCGTTAGCGAAACTGACTTTTTGGTATATGTGTTTTAGTAATATATACTAGAAATAGGAAAATTTCTGTTTTCATGCTATATTTTTGTCTCTTTTTTAGTATGCAAGACGAAGGATTATAAAGAACTTGCAGGTATGTGTTTGGTGTTGGTACCATATAATGGACATGTCGGAGAAGGAGGCGGTAGAAAGGCGGATGTTGTTACTGCTGCAAGTTCACTAAAGTCAGTGTGTTTAATCAGAATCATGTCGCCTTTCACATCATCCAATATTAAACCCTTAACAGCTTCTTCATTAGGTCGATTCAATAATTTGTTACATTCCCACGGTATTATAGATGACGTAATGGTATCCTTTAAATTGCAAGATTATAATCAACTTTCTAACTGAAGTATGGTTGAACATTCAGAGGTTCTTGACTTATGGCAAAAAGTTGATGTTGTATGCTTTGATGTAGATAGCACCGTATGCGGGCATTGAAGAACTTGCTCAGTTTTGTGGAGCCGAGAAAGCTTTTGCCGAATGGATCGCTAGGTGTGCACTCGGTATAAAAAATATTTGTTCTGATGTCTGTTTTCAGTTGTTTATATCAATTGTTGTGAGATTGCAGAGCAATGGGTGGGTCAGTCCCTTTTGAAGAAGCCGCAGTCAGCTTGGTCTCTTCAAACCTTCATTGGCGCATGTCCAGGACTTTTTTCAAAAGAGGCCCCAAGGTATTTTAAATTACAAATATTTGCAGTTACTATCATGTACTGGAATGCTTAAAAATCGAACAAGTGGCTATAAAATAGGAGGCTGTTTGAAACTGCCTTAAGCAAAACAATATGAAAGCACATTACTTTATGTCCTTTCAGCTTTCACCTATGCAAGTTAAGATGAATATATGTGATAAAGGCAATAGCAACCAACAGATTTACTAATTTTGGGAACCCAATTCATAGCTTTTGTCCAGTTCGATAAAGTTGAGTACGGAATATCGGTAATTGAGTTTCTCTTTTAGGCTTTAGTCGAGCTCGAATAGTCGTGAAAAGGTATAATTAATTCCTTAAGGTGTCAATTCAAACATACTACCACGTGGCATCAATTTGAGGTCTAGAATATACTGTGTTGATTAGGAGTCTAATTTCTGCAGCCTTCACGTCGCTTGCAATCTGTCAGCGCCACAACAAATATATAATAACAAGAATAATGTAGTAAAACAATTCTTTAAGTCTTTATTTTTTATGGCGTATGGGTGTGTAGGATTAAGGTGTGGCTTGGTTCAACTTAATTATTTAGTTTCTGAATGAATTGTAGCTGTTTTGAGGTATGTGTAATCAATTGGTGCTGTCAATCGGTTTTGGTTTTGGGTCATGAGTAATAATTTTACTGTAAAATATGTATAAAATAGCTGATTTTAGGCAGATATGCACTCTTAATAAGCAATCCCAAGCACTCCTTTAGGTGTTTTTCTTTTTCTGATTTTGTGTTCATTTTTTTGTTTTGCTATTCTGTGCAAATTACAGCGAACAATCACCAAAGTGGCGGTTCGGAGTTTCGCGTATCGATCAACGAGATGTTGTTTGGCTATAGCTCGAAAACGGCTATGCAAGCTGGAATTGATAAGCTTGCGGCTATGCAAGCTGGAATTGATATTCTGCAAATCATGTGACTCCATACTCCCTCAACTCCTCAGTGTGTTCCCATATTCAACACACTAATTTTTCATTACTTCAATCTTGCATAGCAGCATATCATGTATCACACATGCAGCTCGCTTACTAATACATAAGTGTTGGTTCATTCAGGCAAAAGAGTTGATTGCGGAGATTGAATTACTCAAAGAAGAGGGTGTAAATCGTGAACACCATCTTCTGACCTTATACAGGACCATATTTGAACAATGTGTTAGTCACCCATCTTCCGGACAAGGTTAAGTGTTAACCCTCTTCTGCACATCCAAAGAAGGAATCAACGAAGCATCCCATAATTATTTTAAGCACCTTCTGTTCTTTAAAAAGCTTCATGTCCCTGAAATTTCACTATTTCGATCATCAACACAAGACATGCATCAATGTTCCGTACCAAAGCTAACAATTCTTATGAAATTGTATCTTCTGATGATAATGATAAGGTAATGAATATTGTATTTAATCGTCATTATAGATGACCCTTGAGAGATGAGTTTTCTATCAATAATACAATTCATAGCTAAACCATAAGGGTTTTCTTTTGTATAGCATACCAGCTTACTCTTTCATGTGTCTCATTTTACCCTTCGTGTATATTTTTGAACATTTGAGTTGATAAAGGATACATTTTTGTCATCTGTCATTTTTTTACCTGCACTCATAAAACATACCAATATGGTCAAAATAAAATGGAGAACTTTGATTTACTATGTTTCTTATTTCTCTTATGGTAACTCCTAGAATTGGTGTTAACCGGTTTTATTTTATGGTTGCATCTGTTGTTGTATGCAATTTAGCCGATGTGTTGATTGGTGGGTGCCTAATAGAGTATGCAAGGAAGTTGTCTAAAGAGTACATACAAGCCATTTTTGCTAGAACTGCTTCATCATATTTATTCTATTAGCATGCAAATTCGTACAAATGATTGATGAGTTGTAATAGAGTGTAGCCTAGCATCAGAGGTTTGTTGCAAATGAGTGGGATGGGCGAGTAATATATAGTTATGGGTCTAAATAATCACATTGAATGTTCAATGATTTTAAACAAGCCAAGGTACTCGCGCGTTGCTGCGGGGCGGGTTATTTTTTATTGGTGTGCTCAAGTATAAGAATTCGCGTGTTGCGGCGGGGCTAATTTTTTCCCGAATAATAATTTTGTTTTTGTTTTTGTTTTTTTATCTTTCCGCGGGTGTTTTTTAATTTGAATGAATGAGTAAATATGTATTGGATATTTAATAAGTAAAGTTTATTACGTAAAAAAGTCGTAAATAGTTAAAATGTGAGAGTACGTCGCCGACATGAGTTTTTTTTTTCCATAAAGTAAAAGCTCTATTTTTTTGGGTAGATATGTATTGTATATTTAATAAATAAAGTTTATTACGTAAAAAAGTCGTAGAAAGTCTTAAGGTGAGAGTACGTCCCATAATTTTTTTTTCCTATTTTGGGCCGACATGGGTTTTTTTTCCCCTTTTTTCATAAATAAAAGCTTTTTTGTTTTTGGCCAGGCCGATGGAAAGCTGTTAATAGTTAAAAAGTGAGGGTATAACAGTTTAATATCTAATTAGTATAAGTCATTTAGTTCACTAAACTTTTAATATCTAATTAGTATAAGTCATTTAGTTCACTAAACTTTTGTTTTTGGCCAGGCTGATGTCGTTTTATTTTTTTAATATCAATCTCTATTCTGTATATTATGATAATCATCTATAACAACAAATTATATATCACACTAACTAAATTTAGCTATAACAGTTTAATATCTAATTAGTATAAGTCATTTAGTTCACTAAACTTTTACATTTTGTGTATTGTTATGTTACCAAGATACCATCAGTTATATTGTAGGTGGCAAAAATTAAAAGGGTGAGATGTATGGGTGATTTCAAGAGCTAGTGATACTAGGACCAAAGGAAAGCAAGCAAGGCCTAAAAGGCGTCACAGATATGGTTCTAATAGATATGGTTATGAGACCATTTATTTGTGTGCAATTTTTTTTGAAAAGAGCGATAAGTTAAACAAAAAAGCTAGATTAACATAAAAGAAAGGACTAATGACTTAAAAAGTTATCTAACTTGACATTTTTTGTCTTTGTGTGTAGCCATCTTTCTTTATTCCCATTATGTCATCAAACTTTCAAAAGTCGATCATTGTGTGTATTTTGTGGCTATTTTGTCATGTAAAATGACCATTTTACCCTTCGAAATTTGAAAAAAGTAAGGGTAAAATGGTCACAAAATACACACAATGATCGACTTTTGAAAGTTTGATGACAAAATGAGAATAAAAAAGGATGACTACACACAAAGACAAAAAGTGTATTTTTAAGTCATTAGCCCATAATATTAAGACGCTTGTTATTAATTGTGTCCGATCATGTCAACCAAAATAAGTGTTTTAGTTGTGAGGTATTGTTGTATTATTTCAAGTGGGTAGACATTGATACTGGTCTGGGATCATAAATTTGAGATTTTGATATAAACTTGTAATGTTTGAAAGGCAACAAGATATATATATATATATATATATATATATATATATA
>BQNB010169609.1:0-11041 GCA_026074375.1 Tanacetum coccineum | reverse complement strand
TCGAAAAAAAGTTTGTCGAAAGTATATAGTAGTGCTCATTTATAGAAAGATGATTTAATTATCGTCGCGATGGTATAATTCGTTTTATGTAACGATTAACGGTTTGTGAAATATTTTATTTCTTATATTAGCTTATGTATTTTTTTTTCTTTTTAATTAAAATAGTGTATTTGTGGGTCCAAAATAAGTGTTTTGTGTGTGTGATTACAGAGGTTGTATTAAAAGGGAAATTTTTTTTGTCAATCACTTGAGCCATGACACGTAAAATATATGGCTTGCTACATCCATGTAATGTATATAAAAAACATTCACAAAATTGAGTTGATCATGTGTGATTGAGTTATTTAAAGAGGAGAAATAAATTATATTAAAATCCACCAATCAAAACATGAACAAGTCATTTTGTGGATGTTGTTTTGTGAATATTATGTGAATGTAGCAAAACTCCGTAAAAAATTTATAACTAGTATCATTTCAATATCTTCTATAGAAGTTCATAATATGCGTCTCGGCTACTTCACATATCGGTATTGAAGGAAATATTCAGTGATAAAAATATTTAGTTGTAAGTTTTTACTCAATGGATGGTAAATGATGTTACAAAGTTCTTTATGAAACTTTAACATCTAAGTTCAAAATATGGACCACTGCAGTACTAGTACCTTCAAGTACATGTACTTAGGAGAACAACAGGAGAAGCACCTATTTTGTAATTAAAAATGACTTCCATATGTTCACACATCTTTTAACTTATGTGACGCGTCTTGAAGGTGAAATTAAGTATATGGACGACCACCCTGAAAATTGCAACAGAAATCATAAATGTTGGAACCATCCTGGATGGTGAGATGGAGATCAAGAATTACCTCGTTGACTAATAAGAAAGCACAAGTATTTATATTACTGAATCAGTCACTACTAACTCCATCTGCTCATACAACGTAACATACTAGTAATTGGAACTAAGTAAATAATTTCTGTATGAGATTGAAGTCTCCAAGAAGTGACATGAAAAAAGGTTTAAAGAAAGCTCCATGGAGTGTTGAGGAAGATCAGAAATTGATTTCTTATATCAACAGATGTGGCATCTGGAACTGGTCTCACATGCCTAGATTTGCCGGTAAAGCTAGAAAACAAAACTATACTCTGTTAGTTTGTGTCTTGATTTTATTTTTAGAGTCACATGCGATAGTGAATCATTTTTTTTCTGCTTATAGGTTTATCGCGAAGTGGGAAGAGTTGCAGACTTCGATGGATGAATTATTTAAGACCTAACGTAAAGCGAGGGAAGTTTTCTAAGGAAGAAGAAGAAATCATACTTGTTTCTCATTCCCTTCTCGGAAATAGGTATCCATAAATTAACTTGCATGGTCATTTAACTTCTTTAGAATCACGGGAACAAAATCAAGTATCTGAACTTTATCTTTTTTGAATTTATTAAAAGGTGGTCTACCATTGCATCCAGACTTCCTGGAAGGAGCGACAACAATGTAAAAAACTATTGGCATTCCCATCTGAAGAAACGCGCAGGTGAACAAGACCTAGGCTGCGACACAACAGAGCAAAATGACATTACCTCGTCACCAACATCTGAAACCGAAAACGTTGTGAACAAACAACAGCCTGCAGATCATATGAATGATAATTTAGAATCTAGCTTTACGTTTGAAGATCATTACTTGTCATCTAACTTAAGCGCTACTACCACAGATCAGCAGTTTGAGTTTCAAGAAAATTATTATAATACTGGCTCACCAGGATCCATTGACGATCTTCAATGTTTTTGGGATCAACTATGCCCCGTCGAGAACTTGGAGCTTAGAAACAATCACCTAGATGTGTTTTCATCTGCTTATGCTTTGCATGATTCAAACAATGATTCTATAAGCTCATGCAGTTTTTACAACAACAACAACAACTACATCAGCAGTATACTGTCTGACCCTAATAATGGTTTTGTTGATGGCTTGTTTTAACACGGAATTCAAGTCTAGAGGAGGCCATTTTGATCATCAAGTTCATGAGAAATTATACTTCGATGCTGTAACTAATAATTACCAAAAGTTAAATAAAACCAAATGAACTAACATTTGCAAGAATCTTGTTCATGTATTCACTAAGCTAGATGAACGTTAGGTTTATAACAAGATAAAAGGGTAGAAATGAACTAGGAATCTAAAGTAGGAAGAATTAGACTCGAAATTTCATTTCAATGAGTTCAAGATGATTACAGAAAGAGGGAAGAAGGAATCAATTACAATGAACTAACTAACTAGTGAGTCTACTTCTGTTTTTATAGGAAAAGAGAGTAACTACTCTTGGTGCCAAAAACTGTTAACTACCATTTGAAATTGACACGTGCCTCCCACGTGCATTTTTGATTTAAGCGCGTATCAATCCATTCCCCTTAAAGAATCCTTTTCCTCAAGGATGCTTATCAAATTCTGAACCTTTGCACCAATTCATGATACTGCTCCCAGGTAGCATCTTCAATGTCTTTATTGGACCACTTGATCAAAACAAAAGTGACTGAATGTTGTTAACCTTTCCAAGTCTTCTCTCCAAAATTATCTCTGGTTCCACCCTTAAAAGGCCTTAATCATTCAAATTGGGTAGACTACCAGCTGTTTGCACATTCCCTTACACTGTTTCAACTGTGACACATGAAATACTAGATGAATTTGACTTCCATTGGGCAACTTGAGCTTATAGGCCACTGCTCCTATCTTCTCCTCAATCATGAATGGTCCATAGAATTTTGCAGATAGCTTATGATAAGGTCCTTGTCTTGCAGTCACTTGCCTGTGTGGTGGCTGAAGTTTCAAATACACCCAAGAACCAACTTCAAAACTCCTATCAGACCTGTGTTTGTTAGCTTGGCTTTTCATTCTGTCATGTGCCCTTTTCATATGGATTTTGAGCATCTTGATCACCTCTTCTCTTGCCTGTAATGTTGTGTCAACTGATTCCACACTACTATCTCTAGCCAAATAGGGAATATGGATTGGGGGGTGTTTGGCCATACACCACCTCAAACGGAGTAGTAAGTATGGAAGAGTGGAAATTAGTGTTGTACCAAAATTCTGCCATAGACAACCACTTAGACCATTCCTTAGGCTTCTCTCTTGTCATACATCTCAGAAAACACTCAAGGCATCCATTCACAACCTCTGTTTGGCCATCAGTTTGGGGGTGGTATGTTGTGGACATGTGCAGTTGTACCTTTAAGATCTTGAATAATGACTGCCAAAAATGACTTATAATATCTTGTCTCTGTCACTTACAATTGTTTCTGGTAATCCATGCAACTTATAAACATTGTCCATGAAAGCTTGGGCCACTTGTGCAGCTGTGAAAGGGTGATGCAGGGGAATAAAGTGAGCATACTTGCTCAATCTGTCTACCACCACAAAAATAGTAGTCTTCCCATTTGAAGCATGCAAACCTTCAATACAATTCATAAAAATTGCATACTAAACTCTATTAGGAATTGGAAGAGACTGCAATAATCTAGGATATGCACTGAGATCAGGATTATGTTTTTGGCAGATATCACATTCCTTGACCCATTGTTTTACCATTCTTCTCATTCCTTTCCAATACAAAACAACACTCATCTTCTTAGTTGTAACCAGTATTCCCTAAAAGTCCACAATTAGCTTCAGCATGAAAGTACAATGAAAATTGTTTCCTTAATGACTCATCATTTCCTACTACTAGTTTACACTTTCTCCTTAATTTTCCTTCAACTAAGGTATAGTTATCAGAACTGCAAGTACCATTGGTTAATTATAGCATTTTTTCACTTAACACATGATAATTTTGACAACTTTGTTGAATCCTTCCCAACAATTGACTAATCACATAAGTCACCACCATAGCAGAGAACTCACCATTGTCCATTTGTACTCTTGAAAGAGCATCAGCAGCACCATTCTCATTTCCTTTCTTGTACATAATCTGATAATCATACCCAAGCAACTTAGGTAGCCACTTGGTCTGAAAAGGAGTAGTAAATCTTTGATCCAAAAGGTATTTGAGGCTGAGATGATCTGTTTTAATTGTGAAATGCATGTCTAACACATAACCTCTCCATTTATCCAATGCCAATAACACAACAAGAAACTCCTTTTCATATGTAGATAGTGCATGGTGTTTAGTAGATAATGACTTACTCATATAAGAAATATGATGACCATCCTGTTGTAGCACAGCACCCACACCAGTTCCAGAGGCATCAGTCTCAATGATGAATTCTTTTTCAAAGTTTGGTAAGGCCAAAACAGGAGCCTGCATCATAGCTTTTTTCAATTTGTAGAAAGCGCATTCAACTTCTTCATTCCAAACAAAACCTTGTTTCTTTAATAGCAAGGTTAATGGCTTACTAATCAGTGCATAATATCTTATAAATCTTCTATAATACCTTGTTAATCCCAAGAAACCCCTCAGTTGTTTAATGTTCTTAGGCATGGGCCAATCCTTCATTGTTGTTATTTTGACTGGATCAGTAGATACACCTGGTGCAGAGATGATGTGACCCAAATATTCTACATGAGTGACTGCAAAATTACACTTACTAAGCTTGGCAAACAAGGCATGAGTCCTCATTAGCTGTAATACCTCTTTCAAATGTTGCACATGTTCTTCTATTGTACCATTATGTCATCAAAGAAAACAAGGGTAAATTTCCTCAAGAATGGCTTGAACACAGTATTCATTAGAGCTTGAAAGGTTGAGGGTGCATTGGTAAGGCCAAAAGGCATTACCAGAAATTCATAATGCCCTTCATGATGCCCTTCATGTGTTCTGAATGCAGTTTTATATATGTCAGACTCCTTCATTCTAATGTGATGGTACCCAGACGTGAGATCCAGCTTAGAAAACATCTTAGCTCTATGTAACTCATCAATCAACTCCTCTATCATAGGTATTGGGAATTTATCCTTCATAGTATACTTGTTAAATAGCCTATAGTCAACACACATTCTCCAACTACCATCCTTATTTTTAACCATTACTATTAGAGATGAAAAAGGGCTTTGGCTAGTCCTTATAACACCAAAATAATGTAACTCTTTGACCATAGACTCAATGGCATCCTTCTGACTACGAGGATGTTTGTATGGTCTAATGTTAATTCGTGGAGTTCCATTTTGCAAAGGGAATTGGTGATCATGAGACCTCTGTGGTGGTAATGATTTAGGGACAACAAACACATCATCAAACTCCTTAATTACAGCACTAATTTCCTTGTTTTTTAGACTTTTCTCATCTAATTCTTTTGTTGTTAGAGTACACAATTCAACAGGGTAAACACACACCATCATTGAGGATAAGGTAGCTTTAGCACTCCCCTGAATCCATTTTAAAGCAGCTGGTGTTACACCCCTACGTGATATTCTTTTCCCCTTATAATTGTATTCCATAGTCAAAGCATCAAAGTTACAAATGATATCCCCTAGTGTGGCCAACCATTGGATACCCAACACCAGAGACGGAGCCAGAATTTCGTATTAGGGGGGGGCTCGATTTTTTTTCCAAATGTAACATAAAAGTCATTGTTTTAATCCGTGCTTGCTTAGTGTGTATGACCTCAAAATTGTGTAAATAGTAGACACACCATAGATTGCTACGAAATACTATAACTTATTCACACAACATACATAATTTTAGAAAGATAAATTAAAAATTATATATAGTCGTCAAATAAAGTCAAAACTTTTTGTAACCCACTAACACACTCATTTAATACCACACTTCCCTATATTCCCACTACCTATTATATCTTCTTCATTTTACCACTTTTTAATATTTATACTTCCCAATCCTCTTCTCTCTTCCATAGTTTCTGTACAAAAAAACCAACCGAAAAATTGTTTTTCGCCAATAAAGGTAGGCTAGTTGGGTCGGTTGAGGGGGGCCGAGCACCACTGGCTCCGTCCCTGCCCAACACCATATCACAACCCCCCAGTGGTAGTAACATTACCTCAGTTTCATAAGGTACTCCTTGCAAAGTCCATTTAAAATTCTTACACTTATAGGTACTCACCATATTGTTCCCATTAGCTACCTCAACTTGCAAAGGACACATACTAGTGAGCCTACAACCCATTTTCTTAGCTTTTTGCAAATCCAAAAAATTATGGGTACTTCCATAATCAATCAGAATTTGCAATGTCTGTCTCCTTACTTGTCCCCTAACCCTCATAGTTTGAAAAGAGTGTATTCCATTAAGTGCATTTAAAGATATATGAGGACAATTTTCAGTAGTTGCCACCATTTCTCCTTCCTCACTCTGCATAATCTCATCTTCTAAACACTGCTCATCTAATGACTCCTCTACACAATCACATTCCTCACAAGAAATAACTTCCAAAGAGTGTAATTGTCCACTACATTTATGACCTGGTACATACTTTTGATCACAATAGAAACACACATTTTTGGCCCTTTTCTCCTCTAATTCCTTCTATGTGAGTTGATTTCTAGCATATCCAGTGTTTGGCTTAACCACATTTCTACCAGCATAGTTGTTATTCCTACTTACAAAACTACTAGTGACATGCAATTTAGTAGTATGAGTAGGTAAAATAGGAGCATACCTTGATTTAACTGCTATAAGGGTCTGTTCTTGCATTTTGGCCAGATAGTACACATCATTCAAGAACACTAGACTGAACATTCTTATTGTCATGTTGGTTTCCTTTTTAATCCCACCAAGAAACAAACTAATTGCATGAGTTTCACCCACTTCCACCTTATTCAACAATGCCTCAAACTGTTCTTGATAATTCTGCACATTGCCTTCTTGTCTCAAATTCTTAAGTTCCATCATTGGGTATTCAAACACAACATCAAACCTTTTTAACACTTCTGTCTCATCTACCTCCCAAGAACTATTTTCCCCAAATCTTTTGCAAAACTGTTGGTGCCAAACAAGAGCTTTGTCATACATGTGCATAGAGGCCAACTCAATCTTATCCCTATCATCTACTCCATAAATCTTAAAGAATTTCTTACATCTAAACAACCATCCTTTCACATCTTCTCCTGAAAACTTAGGAAATTCTATTTTTGTCATTCTGTCATAACCCAAATTAACAGGCCTATGAGCAAAATCACCATGTGAACCACCATTGTTACTACTAGTGCCTTCACCTCTCTTTAACTTGTGGATTTCATCAGTAACCAGCTTTTGCAGTACCAAGAATCCTTTCATTCCTTCAGTAATTTTAGCTATTGAAGCCTTTAGATCATTTGCAATTTCTTGTAAAGACTCCATGGTTATAACTAGCATCATAGCATTATTTCTTGTATTGACCATTTTGAATTAGTTAACACTGTATGAAGTATTTTATCAAGAACAATGAATGCACAAAATGAGTGCCGAAACGTGTGTATGATTGATGTAAAGAGTATAGACTTATGTAAGATTGGAAAACGGAAAAATTTTGGCCGGAAAATAACAGAATTCTGTTACAGTCGCCAAAAACAGTGGAGTTTGTTAAGAAACAAACAGAATATGACTGTAGTAACTAGTGCCAGAAGCTACTGCCCTGATACCAATTGATACATGCTAAAACGTTTATAACAAGATAAAGGGGTAGAAATGAACTAGGAATGTAGGAAGAATTAGACTCGAAATTTCATTTCAACGAGTTCAATATGGTTACAGAAAGAGGGAAGAAGGAATCAATTACAATGAACTAATTAACTAGTGAGTCTAATTTTGTTTTTATAGAAAAAGAGAGTAACTACTTTTGGCGCCAAAAACTGTTAACTATCATTTGAAATTGACACGTGCCCCCCAAGTGCATTTTTTATTTAAGCACGTATCAGAACGTTCCATAACGTGCTTATGGAGGTTTGTTTGCATATGCCGGTTCATTTATCTTGGGATATATGCTATATGTATCCATGTAAAATATTTTTAATTAAGTAGTTAATTTGCTTAAACGAATAGACATAAAAACATAAATATTGATACAATTATTTTACTGTTTACACATATGCTTATATTGTTCGTTTGTGTTCGTTAACATCTTAATGAACTAATAAAACAAATACAAGCAAACTTCTTTCCAATGGACACAAACTTACACATCCCTTCATTTAAGCTTCCGTTAATGTCATGGTCGCATGGGATTAGAATTATAAATGTCATTGCTTGTTTTTAAAATTCCAAAAGTCTTGGATCATTGTATAAATAACCTCCATCACTTCTGATCGGAGGACACTTTTCATTGTTAAAATTAGTTATCCGAAATAAAACAATAAAGAGCATTGGTTAAGCTCTCTGCCTCTAAATTTCTCGTTTGATTCCATTGTAGTGTGATGTTCTTTATTACTTGCATCATATAAGTATCGGAGCTTTTGGTTGCTTTGAATCGTATTGATGGCAGAAGAACAACCACCCCTTGGTCGTTGAGGGCGTCGCGGTGATATACACGTAGGCAACCTCGTCCAGGTGCCAATGCCAATGAGGAAGAACCACGACCAAACCGTAGGGACCAACGGGATCTCGAGATCGCAGCTCACGGAAGATGAATCTGACGCTATTGGAAAATTTCCGCAATGTTGATCGCAGTGATGAGGGAAGTCGGGGATCAAAAATCGACTCAACCGTAAGCAACAATGAAGAAGATGAGAACCCATGGGAGGTTAACCAACTCAAGAAAGATCACCGATTCAGGCCGGGCCGTTACAACTCTTCTCAAAACCTTGGTGTGAAAGTCGACATCCCAGACTTTGAAGGTAAATCACATCCTGGTTAGTTTATTGATTGGTTGTATACTCTTGAGTGAGTGTTTGATATTATAAACCTATGTGATGAACAAAAGGTCAAGTTATTAGCAATCAAGCTAAAGAAAAATGTTTCAATTTGGTGGGAATATGTTATAAAGCAACGTAACAGAGAAGGAAACTCAAAGATTGTGAGTTGGGAAAAGATGAAAAAGAAGTTAATGGCCAAATTTTTGCATGTATAAGCAAGAGGCATATAATACCGCAATTTTAAACACTCATGATGTATGTTAGTTGAAGAATTCATCGATGAGTTTGATCGTTTGAGTCTACGCTGTGATGTGGTTGAGGAAGAAGAAATCATTGCTCTTTATTTGGCAGATTTAAAACCTGAAATCACTCGTGTTGTTTGTCTTTAACAATGTTGGTCATATAATGATGTATGTTGGTTAGCTCGAAAGGTGGAATCACAATAGAAGAGAAAAAATAACAATAATACCAATTCTCGCTTCTCGAGTTGTTTTATGGGAACTGACACCGGCAAGAAAGTTGCAAGCTCGATCTCAAACCCAACTCGAAACTCCAACACAACATCAACTTATAATCCTAATTCTAGCTGAGGAGGGATGTCAACAGGAAAACAGTGTTATAAGTGTCAAGGCCTTGGGAATTTTGCCAACTGTTGTCCAAATAAAAAGATTGTTACTTTTGTTGAAGAAGATGATGGACCTGTGTTTGACAAGTATGATGATGAGCATGAGAAAATGACATCGAACCAAAAATAGATAACATATGCTGACACGGGGTGAAGTACTCGTAATTAAGCGAACCATGAGTGCAGTGGTAAAAGAAGATGAATCGTGGTTAACGCATAACATTTTTCATACTCGCTGCACATGTGAAAGTAAATTTTTTAACGTTATCATTGATGGTAGTAGCTGTGAGAATGTGGTAACCGAAACAATGGTTAGTAAGGTGGGATAGAAAACCGAACAACATCCTCAACCTTATACGTTGTCATGGTTCAGAAAGGGGAATGAAGTGAAAGTATCAAAACAATGTCTGGTAAAATTCTCAATTGGAAAAAAATATAACGACGAGTTTTGGTGCGGCGTGGTTCTAATGGATGCATGTCATATCTTAATCGGTTGGTCGTGGCAGTTTGATCTCTAAGACTAAACATGATGGGTTTGAAATACCTATACCTTTCAAAAAGATGGAATTACTATGATTCTTGGACGATTTGGTTTGCGAAAGGAACGAAGAATCATTTCTTGTCTCGCATAGCATTTATGGCTCATATACCCACATCAGTGGAAGTGTTTTCTCTAGTCATGATGGAGTCAAATCAAGATGAGTTTCGCGTGTCATTACAGGTGATACTAATACTTGAAGAATTTGCTGACGTGATACCAAAAGAATTACCATCGGGTCAACCCCATGAGGGACATATGACATTACATTGATTTTATAAGAGGCGCAACTATACCCCATAAAGCCGCCTATCGAATGAACCCTCAAGAACATGATGAGTTGCAACGTCAAGTGTGAGAGTTACTGGAAAAGGGTTCGATTCGCGAAAGCCTGAGCCCCGTGTGTGGTATCGGCATTATTAGTTCCCAAGAAAGACGGGCCATGAAGAATGTGTATTGATAATCGAGTTGTTAATAAAACAACCATCAAATATCATTTTCTGATTCCATGGTTTGATGACCTAATTGACCAGTTGCATGAAGCGAGCATATTCTCAAAGATTCATCTACGTAGTGGGTATCATCATATTCGTGTCTGACCTGAGGATGTATGGAAGACGACATTTAAAACTCGTGATAGTTTATACGAGTGGATGGTGATTCCTTTTAGACTGTCGAACTCACCAATTACCTTTATGCGACTAATGAATCAGGTAAGTTTGTGGTCGTTTACTTTGATGACATTTTGGTATATAATGCTAGAGTGGAGGATCATATATACCAATTACGACATATTTTTGAAATCTTAAGAGAACAAATATGCTAACATCAAGAAATGTCACTTTCTTACTAGTGAGGTCTTATTTCTGGGATATAATGTATCTAAAGAAGGCATTCGAATGGACCCCACAAAAATCACCACCATTATCGACTGGAATACACCAACAGCCATTCATGAAATTCGTACACTACAACAATCGGGTCTTTCCCCAGCGAAATGTCGGGTCTTTTCCCAGCAACATGTCGCTGGGGAAACCTATCCCCAGCGACATGTCGCTGGGGAATCGTCGCTGGGGAAACCTCGTCAGGGATACAATCCCCAGCGA
>BQNB010169608.1:0-13763 GCA_026074375.1 Tanacetum coccineum | reverse complement strand
AAGTTTGGTATATCGGGTTTACTTCACCAAGTGATCACAACAATAGCCGACAGAATTCGAGGTTGGTAAGTTAGCCAGAGAATTCAAAGGTTGAGATGTAATCAACAATTCTCACGGGATTCCAAGACAATGGTACTTCACAGTCTAAGTTCAATTCTTAAAGTTCTTCAACGACATTCGAGTATATGTGCGTACACAACAATGATGCTTCCGAGAGTTCGCAACCATCATGGGGGAAAATGTGTACATCCGGGACTTAGTTGACTTTGATGTTACCATGTCAACTTCCAGGGGGAAGTAGTGTATACTACTTTACCAAATATGGTTTATGAAGTATTCTGCATACGTGAGAAGAATTGTTGCTGATTTCTCGCATGCACCCCCGAACGAATATTCACCAAGCCCTAATGACAAGAAGCAGTGGTCGTTGGTGTGGTTTGACTTCTACAAATTTCCGCTGTGCACGTCAATGACAAGTAGAAGATTGTTTAAGCTACTTCAAAGTTTCAGAATCTGCTTAAGATAGGGATGTTGGTTTGGGGGGAAGCTGATTCAGAAACTTCGCCAAAAAGGAGTCTATGAAGAAAGCTTTTCAAGACATGTTGCATGAATTGGGGGGAAGTTAATCCAACTCATGCATACTACAATGGTTCCAGAACAAGTAAAGACAATGAAGATCCAAGCTGGAATACAAGTTTCAAGACCAGGAGAACTTAAAAGACAACTTCAGCTTTGGAAGCGCTTTGGAAGACTTTATTCAATTGTATTTGTACTTGTTAGGAACATTGTAAGTAATTCCGTATGTGTCCACATATTGGGGGAAGATTGTTAGCCTTAAAATATGGTGACAAACACAGAATTACATTAGTTTATTTATAGCGTGACACATAGGGACTAATAATGACAAGCTACGATAGTTGTATGTCACTAGGACTATAAATACCTCCTCCATACTTCCATGGAGGGGTGAAGTTCACTTTTGAAAAAGTGTGTATGTGTGTGTTTTCTCTCTAGCACACACATCTTCCCATCTCTTTAACCTTTATTTCTAATAAAATGGCTTTACATCTTTTTCATTTTACCATACCTCCAGATTAGTTTTAATTCCTTGTTCTTCTATGTCATTTATTTTCTACAATTAGCATCAGAGCTGCAGGAGTGTATTGTATCATTTGTTTGTTGTCACTGTTCAAACTCGGTATTGTTCATACTCGGTCACTGTTCAAACTCGGTACTATTCAAACTCTGTTACTATTCAAACTCGGTACTGTTCATACTCGGTACTGTTCATAACAGGTTCTTTTTCGTGAATTAAGTGTTCTTCTTCTCTTAAGAATCAACCACGGAATTAAAACCGGTTAAGTTTAGACGAGCCGATTACCTCACAATCCTCTCTTTTTTTCTCTTACATTTTTTTTATTTTTGTATTTTATATATTTTTTTTACATATCACTAGAAAACGAATAAAGGTGTAAAATTTCACCACTTCACGATCATAATAAATCTGGATAATAATTCCATAATGCTCATGTCTCAGAAATAAAAATAATAGTGAAAGTAGTAAACACACGAAAAATAAAAGAAACTACTTTCACATTCCCATTGCACTGTGCAATTCCCGACCTAACCAAAGATAAAAAATACGCACATGAACACATGAAGTACATACTTTTACACAAAAGCAACTAGCAACCAACCACGGACTTTAATCTACAGGGTAGGCTAAGGTGTAAAGGTGTAACGAAACATATTTTAGTGGCGTAAGAAACGAAAGGAATGGCTCAGAAGGTTTTTCTAGGGGTATCTTACTCTAAAAATGAGAGTAACAAAGGGTTTTATACGGGGTTTAACTAATAAGTGTAGTTAGTTAATATCACATAATGTTTACAAACGACATATGCTTTTTAGTTTAGTTCTAGAAATTTACCAATCCATACAAGTCACTCCAATTATACTAATAGTACTCATTATGGTGGTCTCGAATAGTATACCAAGCCAAGTTCTAAAGTTTACTACAATCACCGGCACACTCATATATTTGTGGAATTTTGATAAAATGGGGGAAACAGAATATGCTTAATCCTCACAATATGTAAATAAGGGTTATGTATGCGGGTCATGCAACTAATAATCAACAAAAACATGCTAACAAATTTAAAATTTAAGCGTAAATTAGGCATATTTTTGTGAAAATAAGGACAAGTAGCTAGCTAATTCTCCCCCCACACTTGAGATATACAACACCCACGTTGTATAAATTTAACATGAAATACAGAAAATATACCGAGTCAGAATGAAAACTCCCCTGCGATTTGCTCGATATGATCTTCCATGATGAGTTTATGAGCAACTATATATGTTGTGTTGTAAAAAGCATTTGAATACCAGCATGCACCACACACATAAGATTCCAGATTATATGCATACCACCAGTTTCTTCACTCTCGTATAGTACTTCTCTGTTTTAACATAAAGAAAATCGCAGCAATCGTATCTCTAAATAAACGTTGGTTATAATAAGAAAAAAAATAAATATGATAATTGTACAGGACAGTCGATACGCCGTATCCATTGTGGTGGATACGACGTATTGAAACCTATAAGAAAAATAACCAATACGGGTCAGAGGTCAAATACGCCGTATTTAGAATCCTGAATACGCAGTATTGACAAGTCTGGCAATAAAGTTTTAAAAGTACTGAAATTAAAAATATAATGTGTCCAGGGTATTTAATACACCATATCCATAGGGTTGGATACGTCGTATCGACATACTGGACAGACAGACTCGATACAAAAAATTAAAATAACATTCCGGGTTGTCTCCCGACAAACACTTTTGTTTATTGAAGAGTCTTTAAGTTAGACTCCCTTCAGCTTTAGTTCCATCTTTATAAACTAACTTGGGGTCGAAGGGGATTCCAAATGACACATATAAATTTTTTTATTCATTAGCACACCCTCGTTAAAATATTTCCAAATCTTGATATACATACTTAAATTTTTTAATAAAAGTCTTAATTGTAAAAATTTTACTGATTGTATCATGACTTATTTTCCAAAGTTTATTTGACACTTGTGCATAGATTCCAACATCGATACTTATTATATTACGTATCGGTTCGATAAATATATCCCCCGAGGACTGCTCGATACCTATTTTATCTTCATCATTGTCCTTATTCGATTTTAAATCATTGACAAAAAATATATCATAAGAAAATAGATCATTATCAATAGTCAAGATGTTGTATTTTTCTTTTTTTAGAAAAATCGTTTTTCTTTTTAAAGCTTTTTATTTGTGGATGTTTAACAATGTATTTTCCATCATCATATTCGGTCCTAGGATATTTCAATTTTTCTATTAACTTCATCGGCATGCTGAGAACTCAATACATCATCACAAACTATAGATGGGAATTTTGTTTCGAAAAATCTGAGGTAGTTAATATCTCCAATATAGTTGATCTTACCATACTTAGAAGTTTCCTAACTATACACTTGACCATTTCTAAGAGCTTTCTCAGTTTCTATTCTGAACATTATCTTCTTAAGTAATATCTCGGTCCTTTATTTCTTGTAATAAATTGGCTAGGAACGCAGATAAAATGGTCAAACATGTAGAAATTAAAATTGTTGTTGTATCAGACGATCGATACATCGTATTCAGTAGAATGAATACGCCGTATTGATGTTTGATGTCAAAAACGCTGTATTGATTTTAAAAAGTGGATACGCCATATTCAAGGAGATGAATACGCCGTATCGGTATTCAAACATAAGGTAAACAACAGGTATCAAATATGCAGAAAAACAAATAAAAACACAACAACACTAAAACAACCAAAATACTGAATATCAAACTAAAAAAAACTAAACTAAGAACACAAAATCTAATCTAAAATACTAATAATCAAGTATTAAACAAAGCGTCATCTCCCCGACGACCGCCACCAAAAAACTTGATGTGTTTTAGTATAGGTAATTATGATTATCTAGGTTTTACTATCTTATATTTTGCCACTTTACCTAATTAACTAACATAACGGGCCAGGTTGGTTACCCGCGATGTATTTGTAGGTTTGTTGGTAAGTAAGGTGTTGATCACTAAGAGTGAACGCTAATAATTCAATTAACTACCATATTATTTATCTAATGTTAGTTCTAATTAATCCTAATTAAACCTAAACTAACGCAAATGATGGGGTTTTAGCCTGAGAGACTGGCACGAGTTTTGGCTTAATCTAAATTAATATAGCAATAAATGAGACAAGTAACACACACAAGCAGATAAACAAATGATAAAGAAGAGGTCAAGCACTTATGTAAGGAAAACGTATTAACAAAGTTTATTCAAATAAGATGCATGAATTGTTTATTTGTGTAATGATTGTACTACATTCATTGGTGGTATATCATTCCTAAGTTAGGTGGTACTTCTCCCTAGACTCGAGGTATATATTACGGTTAATCCTGTCACAATCAACCAAACTCGCATAAAGTTCACACCGTTAATTATAATCTATCTAGGTGACAATATCAAAACCTAGCTCATAGAAGCTTTACCAACTTATGCCCAATAGTTATCTATATACCGGTATTCTCTAAATCCACTAAATTACCCAAGGAAACTGATACCTTTATTTGTAATCTAAGTTACCTTAGGTCTACCGCATTCTCATTAACCAGAGGTAGAACTATGAATTTATATGTAGTCCTATTGATCCAGATATATAGATAAGCTGTATGTAGTATCTATCCTAGACTCTAACCTATAGCCCAAATAACGATTAAGTTACACTGCCTTATTTGTAATCCTAGATCCAGTTGAATGATGGATGATAAACATAATGAACGCTCTAAAACGGTTATAGTTATATGAGAAGTGGAGTTGTATATCACAACTGGCTGCGACGATAAAGAGGTGTAAACAATGATATAAAGAAACAAATCAAGAACATATTGTAATTATCATAACTTGGCTAATACCTACAGCTGTATTTGCAACATTATCTTTGTATCAATACTATAGAATCCATATTCAAAACGAGATTTTAAATAGAATTCATAAAGAAATAACGTACGCTAACGACACGATTATTGCGTAGTATAATGATTGTACAAGAAATAGTTTCCTATGGAATTGATGGCACTTGCGTTGACCTTATTGTCTTCTAGAACCGTTCTGAGGAATAGTTTCTTGGTGGTTCTTGTTCTTCTATTGCACTTGCACATCAAAAACCGAATGCTAGGTTTTCTAATTATAAGTTCTGAAATCTGGTCGATATGGCGTATTGGAGGGATCTAATACGGCGTATTAGGGGTTTTTCAGCATGGGCTCCACGATTATAGGGGTTCTGGAATAATCTTTAACCGCCACTCAATACGGCGTATTGAGGTCTTTGGATATGGCGTATCGAGTGTAAACGTGCTTTGTTCTGAGTGTTGACCAAAGTTTCATATTACGTGTGTTATCAGCTGATTATGTACGGAAGGTATTCTTAAAAGTCAGGCAATTGTCTTGAATTTGTCTAAGTCTTGGGATACGGAGTATCTGTCTAGAATGATACGTAGTATTCTTTAGATTTAGTAGACTTTCTTGAACTTCTTCGTTTATGCTCCAAAACACGTTCTTTTCCCCATCTTTCGTCAAATGCTCGATAATAACTGAAATTTATAAAGATAAGCAATTAAGTATCAAATCTTATATAAAATAATATAAAACGAGCAATATAGATGGGATAAATGATGCTAATAATTAGACGTTATTTGATGTCATCAAAAACCCTAGATATAAATTGGTTTGAATCCCTAATTAAATAAAGAAATTGGTACAATTGTCACGCGCTTTTGAATAAAGATTGTGTTGGTAGAAATATTACGATATTTAATCTATACATTCTCTTTATGTTTTGGTGATGACAAACATGTAACTTATAACACATAACGTAAAGTGCTTAAGTTACTCGTAATCACTAATCATCAATTAGTCAACATCTTTCGACGTCTCAAGTTTTCTTTAACAATTAATTTAAGTTCGCACCAGACGTAAATCACTAAAGGTATGAACAAACAAACTTTAATTTGTTGATATTATCGTTCAAAGGAAATTTTTTACTTTGCAAACCTTACATTTATTAAATGGGACAAACATTTTAAAATATATGTCAGAGAACATTTTTGTATTTATAAGAAAATGTTTTTATTCAAAATAAATATTTGGAATTCAAATTTTCCACTAGAGAGAAACGGCTAGAAAGTTCCAGAAAAACCTTCCCCACAAAAGAACAAAAAATGGAGCGTCTGAAAAATGGGCGGCCTCCTTATATAATTAAGGGGACCGGCCATAATTAAGGGGACGGCATGTATATAAGGGAGTGCCTGGAAACAATAAAAAAATCCAATATTTTGCCTATAAGAATAGCTGGACTGGTTTTCACAGATTTTTTTCATCCTCTTTGCACACAGTTTTGCTCATATCTAAAAACCTTCTTTCAAATCCTTTCCTGTGATCAACTTACTTTTTTTAAGTTTGTTTATAATGTGATCTAATTATCTTCATTTCAAGTGCAAGAGAAGAACTGTTTTGTTATCATAAGATACGAAGTTATGAGATTAGTTAGTGCATTCGTGACTATGTCTTACATTCACAATGTTATAGATCAGCTCTATGTTTTTCAAAACTTGGTAATAGTTAGATCATGGTGATCATGGTGTGTATAGTTGGTTAGATCGCGAGGAGTGATCTTTGTAAGTTGTGAATGATAGGTGTGATCACTAGTAGTGTTTAGGTGAAGTGAGTAGTCGCAATCTATATGATGTTCAACAGTGAAGTGAAGTTGTAAAGTGAAGTGAAGTCGTAAAGTAAAGTAAAATCGTGAAGTGAAGTGAAGTTGTGTGGTGAAGAGAAGTTCTAAATTGTTGTGACGTAGTGTGGTTAGTTGTGATAGATTGGTTCTAGCTAGGATTAGAACTCGACATTTGGCATAGTGTCGGAAATCGGTGTAAGCTTAGTTGTGTTCAGTTTTCTCCTCCTATAGGGAGCTTGTTGACTAGTGAAGTAACTCTCGAGTTGGGTACTCGAGAAGTGGAGTAGGACGAAGAAGTGCTTCCTGACCAAACCACTATAAATCATCGCGTCCGGTTTGCACTTTCTTTTACTTTTTGTTTTACATATTTATTTACCTTATCGCCTTACATTTATATTTGCATTAGATCTATATGTGTGTTGTTTGTTGCTTATATTGTTTGGATGATGATTGTGTTATAGATAGAAGTTAACATTGTGATTGTGCTTATATTGCTATGACATGTTCTAGTGGATATAGATGTATTATTCACACTTATCATATTGCATCTAACTTGATGATAATTTGATACGAAATATTTTAAGTTTTTAAATGGAAACGTATTCACCCCCTCCCCCCTCTACGATTTCCATAATTGGTATTCTACAATTTCCATAATTGGTATCAGGAGTCACGTCGCTCTAATTTTCAAAACAAATGGTTTTAAAAATAGAGCATGATCTATGTATCAAATTACCCATGAAGGGGGATTAGATATGAAAAGTGTTTTGTTGCTTAACTTGTATTAGTTTTGTTGTAAAATACACTTAGTATACTAGCTCAAAGTAAAAATGATGCTTAAAGTAAATGTTTTATGTTCAATATCAAACTCAGTAGGTTCTACATCTTTTCGTTAAGTCACTAAATGATTTTGTACAAAAATGGTAAATCTGTGTCAGGTGCCGGCCCCTTATCTCCAATGGCCGGTCCCCTTAATTAAAGTGTCGGCCCCCTTATATTTAAGGGGACCACCTGTCTGATTCTACAGATTTTTGGAAACTTTGAAAATTCATATAAAATTAACTGTAAGTCCGTAGAAGTCGTGACATTCGTCATTTTGAAGATAATTGAGTCTACTTTCATATAAAAATACTTTCAAGTATTTATCTCAAACTTAAGGAAGTCAGAAAGGCAAAATACCACTTATTGTCCAAAACGTTAAGTCTCGTTTTAACGTAAAACTTGTATTTTATCTTTTCCTTTTGAGTCGAACATTTCTAGTCGGTATATCTTTGAAAAATGACGTAATTAACTTTTCAAAAATATTAAAATTGGTTAGTTTTTGAAATGGGGAAGAAACTAATTTTTTGAAATAGGGAAGAAACTAATTCGTTTTCAAACTAAACCGAGCTAAGTATACATTGTTGTATCTAATACATAAAACAACGACAAGTACTTTTATGTGTTATGCTATATGATTATGTGCACTTCTTTGTGTCTTAATTTTATAAATATAAAATATTAAATGATCGTTCCTATTTGAAATTTAGCTAATTGAATATCTAAGCACATGTGCTATGTAAACTATTCGTTTATAGCTAGTTTTTCGAATTATGCCTAACTAGAACTTATGCTTGATTTCTTGTACTAAGTTGCGAAATTGTATTTGCATTGCATATAGGCATAGATCACTTAATTTACAAATGTTACATAAATATCTTGTAAATCTTTTCGAGTATGGGAATATACTTAGGAATAAGAGTTTAATAACTTGTCAAGTATATTATTAAATGTGTTAAAACTAGTCACCTAAATATTTCTAACGATTTAATCTATTTTTAACAACACGTTTAAATATTTTCAACTACTTGCTTTGTTTGACCTTGGGTTGGTTAAACAAAAGAAAATATTGTATTAATACAATAGTAACTAAGAAAAAGAAAATGCTTGTGCTTGCATGGTACTAACATACACACATAATTATATATTTTTTTAAACATATAGTATTTTATAAAAGATGTGTGTTGTATAAAAATGGTTAGAAAACTCATTTATATACTCATAAAATGTCAAAAACTATGCATATTATGTTAATACAAATAATGTCTAAAAACGTTATTTATATTTTTCGACCTCTCGATGTTTTGATAATAACAAAATGTAAAAACGTTTACGATAAAATTAAACGTTTATAAATTACTAATCGTAAAATTCTATTTCTAAGATTAATCACTTAAGGTATGGATAAACAAATCATTAAACATGATTAGTGATCAAGAAAATATTTTTCTTAAACCTTACATTTCTACAAAAGTGTATTTACAAAAATATATACACAAAATATTTATTCATAAAAGAAATGTTTTATTAAAACAATAAATTTGAAATCAGATTTTCCTATAAATACTGGGCCACCCCATCTGAAAAACACAACCTCTTGCCACGAATTTTCTCAGATCTACTTTTCTCTCTTCTTTCTTTCTTTCTAAAACACATATCTTGATCACTAACATATCTTGATCTTGTTTCAAGTGATTAATTCCCTCTTCCTCCCTTCTTCTAATCAAGTGCAAGAGAAGAACAATCGTATTCATCTAGAAACGAATTGTTATCAAGTGATCTCTTTCCTCCTCCTCAAGATCACAAATCTTCATTATATTTTCTTTGTGGTGTTGTGTAAATTGGATTGTGTGTAGATCCAATAGTGTAAATTGTGTATTTGTGTAAATTGGATTGTGTGTCAATCCAAGAGTATATATCTTGTGAGTGTATAAAGACTTAGTGAAGTCTTAGATTGGTTCTAGCTAAGATTAGGACTCGACATCTAGCTTAGTGTCGGAAAAGAAAGTAAGCGACGTGTAAACGGTTTTCTCCGCCTAAAGGGAGCTTGTTGACATAGTGAAATCTCGAGTGGAGTACTCGGGGAGTGGAGTAGGGCGAAGAGGTGCTTCGTAGCCGAACCACTATAAATCTTGGTGTCTTGGTTTGATCGTTTCTTTCCTTATCTCTTTATATTGTTATTGTTTATTTAGTTCATTACATTAGATAGTTTACTTGTGATTCATATTGTTGATTGATTGACATACAACTCGAATCAAACCATTTTATAAGCAAAGTTTTAAAACGGATAATTAACCGGTAAACTATTCAACCCCCTTTCTAGTTTCCTACATATTATACATAACAACATATAGTTTTTCGCACAAGTAAAATTTACAACAATCTTGAAATAAGAAATTAACTTATCATTATTCATCAACCTCACCTTACAACTAATCTTGGGATTAATGGAACACAAAATTTAAAATATTTATTTATTTTCTTTTAAATAAGTGTTCGTGAAGGTCAAGAAAGATTTCGAGAATATATCAATTCATTATTCAAATTATGATTGATATCTTTATTGAATCTAATTGATAAGTTTTCGTGTATGGACATGAAATCGGATTCTTATTTGTTTAGTTTCAAGATTATATCAAAATATGACAAAAGATGTCATCTTGGATCTACATAACTCAATCACACTTGATTGATATGAAAATAATTACGTCCTTTTCTAGATGAAAAGAATATGCATCGGATCATAACTCACACTTGTGTTGATAATGCCATATTGAGTCTACTTGTGCAATGATTGTGTTCCAAATATTATACTAATATGGTTAATACATGCATAAAATACACAATGAATTAGGATTGACAACTTGGATGTTTCGTCCAAAATATTCAAGCAATTTACATTGCAATGCAATTGGTAAATGTGTCATTTCCGAAAAACCAAACACGAGCAAACTAACAACATATGTAAATTTTGCTCATACAACATAAAAGCACAACGCAAAGCCAAAATTCAATTTAACTAAATTCTTAAATAAGAATAATATTATTGTTTATTTACCTAGGATGACATGATGTTTGGGAAACATTATGTTCAAATAATTTATGAACTTATCGTATTAAACGATTAATAAAGGATAATATATATCTTATTCTTTTTATTTTCTTCGTAGCATAAATGGTTGTGTTACAAGAAAATACACTACATATAATTTGAGAAATATAAGTTATTAGAATTAAAAAATAACCTATCACAATATGTGTTAATGCATAAACAAGTAAAAATACATCTATTCAAATACTTATTTAATTATGGTATACAACATTGATAAGAATAACTATTTTAGAAAAAGCATATTTGTTTAAAAATAAAATATGTCTCTTTTCAATCATTTATCATTAAAGAATCACAAACTCAATTAAGATAAATAATATTAATGAGATTCATTTTACAAGACATGCAATGTAGCATTCTTAATACACTCTCAATATAACATATTTTTCATTGTCACAAATAAGCACATCTCTTGGCTTTTGAAAAACCAAGCACGTTAAATATCACATGTGACAACTACACATGTAAGATGATTAAATATAGGATATCCATTAAATCAAGCAATATGTATTCGAAACCAAACAACATATAGATTTTGAACAAAAGATTAAAACATTTTGCTTACGTTTCTTTAAGAATTCCACACATCTTAATTAAGATTATGCGAACCGGAATTTAAGCATGTTATTTGAGTCATGTTAGGCTCTATATGAAAAGATAATACAAATTTTATCTTTGCTACACTTCATTAGGCAAATATAAGAATTCTATTTTGTCTAACATGAGAATGACTACTAGAGAATCTATTGCACTAGAAATTCAATATGATCTAACGTTTTAATTGCTTCCAGGAGTGAAGTTAGGTTCGGTGTATAACCTAAAAAAATGGTCGTGTTTAGCCTGAATTGATCACCACTAGTGATAGTCTCATATTCATTCTCTAATTTGATTAAATGACCATTCCTAAATATGTCTAATGATAGTCTACATTGATAGACTTTGTATCTCAATAGAAGTGCACACTAAGCATGTAAAAATTAAGTTTCTTCTTAGTTAATCTAGACTCAATGAACCTCGCATATGTGCTTTAATATTTCAACATGATTACTTGTTCCCGTGTAATGCAATTATATGTCTTCATGATTATCTTGATGCTCAACGTTTAATTGCTTAGATATTAAATGCATGTCTATTATAAAGGCATTTGTCTTTTTCTAGCAATTTGGTTAAAATATTTTTTAGTTGATCTAAATGACACATGCTCCTAAATGCTAAATGTTAACATGTTTTACATGACGATTACATTTAAAATTATCATGTTTTGTATGCGTCATTTTACATGACTTACATGTTAATTGTACATATACACTATATTAGCTTGATATATGATGATTAACGTTTAAATTCCATAGAGTCTTACACATTAATCTCGTTGATTATTGTGTCGATGCATGCTTAGATAAACATATAAGCCTAAATCTATATGACTTCATGCATCTAGGTATATATTTTCTCACACTAGAATATTTTTTCTTCGGATCGGTCATTAATCTAAAAAAGTCAAAGAGTTGTAAAATGGTATTATATCTCCTAGGTTTTCACACACGCATTCCATTTAATCCATCATCTCAGCTTCTATTCAAATATTCAACACTCTTTCGTCAAGGTGAAGTCTGATACATATCTTAACACTCCTCCATGTAGGTTTGATTACTTAAATATTTCTCTGAAATATTCAAGTATCTTTAACTTGCGATAGCAAACGTTAAAGGTCATATCCTAAAATTCACATTCAATCCTTTTAACAATATATGTTAAAATGCTCTTTCTAAAGCTAAAAGCTTACATCAACCTTCGTGTGACAAAGGTCTTACGAGTTTTCTACACAAGTGATTCGTAGCCTCTTTAATATACACACCTTAAGACTAAGTACTTTCACTACCGTTGGTCCTTTCCATCCTCTTAGGAATCTCACAATCGTTTATCGTCATGCTCCCCGCATACAATGAGGATTAAACTTGATCCATCAATCTTAAGATAGAAAACTCATCAAAATTCGTCGTCATTTCCTTCACGATAATGTCCAAAAGGAAATATCTTCATCGAAAGACAACATCGTCGGCATCTTCACCAAACCACTCAAACGTGAACCTTTTTAAGTCTAGGTCTAGGAATGATGAAACAAATCTCATAAACGTGTCATTCTCATTTTAATAGTCTTGTTACTATTAAATACATTCCGATAAATCTTGACAACTTAATCATTTCATCCGAAATGTTTAAGCATTTTTAATTCGCGAAATGCAAATTAAAATGTCACTCATTGTTCATGTCTAAGTCGTTTCACAAAAACCTTAATCACGCCTCTATTATTATATAGATGGTTAACATCTTCCGTCCACATTTCCGCTACCACCTTTAAGACAACCTCGTACCTCGTCGTGTGATTGTTCTATGAACATTCGTAACACTCGAGAAGGGCTACATAACTTCGCGGATGAAGTTCATCGTATGCTAACCGTCATCCGTCATGACATTGTCATGCTCATCACTTCCGTCGTTATTTCTCTTCATTTATTCTTTTTATAATTTATGTCCGGATGAGCACGAATTAAAAGGGAAGGGAAAACACACATGTTCACATATATCCTTTAACCAAATACTCTCAAGAACTCACATATGTGATTCTTATTCACTAGAAACCAACAATGTAAAACCGAGTCATCCTTACCACTACCAATCTCGAGTCATCCACCTAGTCATCTTTACAAGAAGATTCACCATGTAACCATTCCCCACAAGTGAATTTCGCAATGAAATGCGTCTCATCTTCATTTCCCGACACTCATAAGCATGTGTGCCTATGTTGTCAAAAGTTAAGTGAATTTCATAATGAAATGTGTCTCATCCAATCATTTCCACTTTTTAGCAAGAAAAGAACACAAAGAAGATATTCAATCTTCAAGTGTTGTTGAGTCATCACAATGTCGTGTCTTTCATTTCTCATCCAATCATTTCCACTTTTTAGAAAAGTGAAGAACATAAAGAAGACATTCAATCTTCAAGTGTTGTTAAGTGATCAC
>BQNB010169607.1:0-13763 GCA_026074375.1 Tanacetum coccineum | reverse complement strand
ATTCCCTCAGCAGTACTAACTACTGCTTTTGGCCCAGTAGTAGTTACATTATAAACCTTAATAGTATTAGCTCTTTTATTGGTTTTAGCTGCCGATTTTAGATTAAAAGGCCTTCTTACAGGTAAATATGATTTAAAATAAGAATATGTTATGGGTAATGCATCATTCACTTTTGGTTTAGGAGCAACAGTATTAACAGGCCTGGCAGTACTAATTGATGTTGCTGCTCATGTAGAGCTTTGCTTAGCAGCATTAACTGGCACTTATTCTGACTTTGTTGCAACTACTGTTGGAACAAAATTCCTTTTAGGATGTGGGCGAGTGAATTTATTTTGGTGGTTCATCCTCTGAGCGTTGTTCCACACTGGTCTATTTTCCCTTTGACCAGTAACCCTTCCCTCATTCTTTAACATTGGTTTTTCTAAAATTTTATTATCATAAAAATCACAGTCTTTGATTAAATGGTTGAAACTCCTACATACAAAGCAAGCTTTCTTTATAAACTCAAAACCATTCCCTAGTTTCTGAGTCATCATTCCATTCCAGTTTCTTCTATTATCCTTAGGACTTTGACTTTTCCTAGGATACTCTACTTGCCTATGTGTGTTTTCCTTATTAACAAATTTCACATTCTCACCAGATTTGACAAATTTGATTTTAGTAAACTTTGGTTTTGTCTTATCATATTTAGGTCTAAACACACTACCATTATCACTATAAGTGTCCTATTCTTCAATGATAGGAGCACTAGGCCTAACAGTTTTAGGCTTTTCTACAATATCCTTACTAGTCTTAGATATACTAGTTTCAGTTTCACTCACTTTAGTCTTATAGACAGAATCATCTAACCTAGCAAAAGATAAGTCAGGTCTTGAGGGCATGTAGTTCCTAATGTAGGGTGGGGGAACTGCATGAAACCCTTCACCTGTTTTAAATCTATCATTTACTGGACTATCATCCACATCACTTTCTCTACTGCTAAACACACTATGAACCACTTCACTCTTATTTATTTGACTATCATAACCAAGACCAGTTTTGTTTTTAGCACTTATTTGACTATCAATCAGTTTAGTTAGATTCTTTGATGATTCTTCTCAAATTTTTCTAGTTTAAGTTTCAAATCATTTTCTTTTTTAAAGCTTCTTCACTTTTTTTAAGGTTCTTTGATCGAAAATATCTTTCCTCTGGCCATCATACTTTAAAATTGCAATGTTTTCTTGTAAATAGTTCATTCTTTCTTCATGAAACAACTATCCTGCGTTATTGATTCAATCCATTAATAACCTATAATTTCTAGATTAGATTTATTAAGAACTTCACGCTGTTGATCATACTATTTTTGAAGAGTTTCATATGATTTTAAGCAATCTTTAGAGCAAGTAAATACCTCAGAGTCTGAACTTGATGAACCTTGGGATGTATAAGCCATTAGAGAAAAGTTTGTGATGCCTTCTTCAGCCTAAAAGCTCCAATCATAACCACCTATCCCATCTTGAACAACCAAGGCATTTGTGGTAGATGTATCCACTGGTGCATTCCTTCTTGGAGTAATTCCTTTTATGGTTCCCTGATTCCTTGGTACCGTGCAATTCACTAGCAACTGTTAGTAACCTCTCCTTGTGGCAGCAGTTGTAACCTTCAACCTTTATTTTATCAAAGCCAACAGTTTCTTTGCCAATGAAATTCAGATTCCTTCATGTCTTCTTTAAGAATCTTTTCACCTCTCATGGTAAGCATGGCCACCTGCCATTTGAGATCTATCTCTTCAAGATCATCAGTGTTCAATCTGCTCCAGATCTTCATTGTCCAATTATGGACTATTAGCTTGATTAGAAAGGAAGGTAAAATAGATGACATCATCAGCATAAGTTGAGGAAGAAGCTTGTCCTTGTGAACTAGCAGTAGAAACTTCATGAGCAGTATTAACTGCTTCATTAATACTGCTAGTGTTTTCTAAAGATACAAAAGCTACATTCTGAGAGTTTGAGCTTGAGCTTGATTGGACTTTAATCTCATATTTATACACCTTTATATTATTATACAAATCATCCATGCTTAATGTGTTTAGATCATATTTGTTTCTCATGATTAAAGCAATATTATTCCAAGCTAATGGTAGACTTCTCAGCAATTTCAGATTTGCATCTTCCTGAGAGATAACTTTACCATGAATTTCGAATTGGCTAATGAGTTTCTGAAACCTTATAATAGGTTTATCTAAGTCCTTTAGATCTTGATGCAGCAAAATTCTCATATTGCTGCTTCAGAATGGTTTTCTGCATTTTCTTTGATTCTTTGTTGCCTTCGAACCTGGCCTTGATTGCTTCCCATAAGGTCTTTGCATCCTTGATTCCATAAAACTTCAATAGGTGCTCATCAGGACTATTGGCCAACAACAGAGTGCTTTTTGCTTTCAATCATCTTTTCTTGCTGCTTTTTGTTCTAGATGTTTAGGTGGATTGGTGTTGAAGTCTAAATAATCTGATAGACTCTAAGATCTTTTAAGCTCGAGATGGGTTAGATCTCATCTAGGATTATAAACATCAAAGAGTAACAATATGCAGCGGAATAATAAACAATGAAGAACAAATGATGTTTTGTTTAATAGGTTTTTATTATTCATTATGTTTCCCTCTTTCCCCAAACAAAATCTTGGGGCTATCACCATCTAATATCTAACTATGGTGTACACACACACACCTTTTACTATTCAACTCTCATCAGTCGACTCTGCTATATCTAAAACCTACGTCTATGATCTCTTTATATATGGAGAGATCATGACTTACAAAGGAAGAAAATCAATATGATAAGGAAACTAATTAAACTAATTTAAATACTTTCTTATCTTTATTTTGTAAATCTTTGACCAAATCTTCATAATTCTACACTAACCTTGTGGAATTCTAAGAGGATAGATTAGTCCTTATGTTCATTCTTTTATTTATTTTGGACTCATCCAAATCAAGAATCTAACAATCTTCCCCTATTTGATGATGACAAAACAAACAAAGTCGTGTACGAACTTCATCATAAAGTCAAAGCTTCCCCTGGAGTTGAGATGTAATCATCTCCCTGAATGAAACAAACTGCTTCCCCTTAACTTAAGATTTTACCCTTAAGATATACTCTCCATGCCAGCTACCACAGGGATCATATAAGTTGCTCTTCATATAATCTTCTTCCCTTGTTGTCTATTTCTAATAGGGACTGTATGCACTTTGATCTTTCACAACCACACATCATATATCAAGACTTTTAATCCAAGCTTTCCACTGACTCAATTTACCCTTCATGAAGTTTAATATAAATAATGAACTCAAGAAGTAAAAAGTGTAAACTAGTAGTATTAATAATGACTAGCAGTAGTAATGACCTTCACCTTGATGTAGCATATAAATGGTTAAACATTTTAACATTAAGCTTTTCCTGAAACCCATATGTTAACCATTTCTTGAATGTAGGCTCTATGTAATGATTACTGATGTTGAAAACTAAGTGTTACCAATTTGAGCATTCTGATAGTAGAACATCTAAACTTGTGTCTTTTTATCTGTACTTTCCACGTGGACTTTGAACTTATAAATAATATGTGAAATATAAGGAGATGATAATCTCTTGACTATTATCCTCTTCTTTTATGAGAACCAGACCAAGTGAGAGCAAATTGCGGCATGAGTACCATAGAGAAATCGCACACCTTTGCTAGATTTGTCAAGTCTTCGTTCAAAATTTCTAAGCACGAACAAGTTATCTTCAAAGTGTAACACCCACTTTAAGATATGATAAGAACACATACCTGTGAAATTCCACTTAAACTCTAAAAAAGTGATAATTTAACAACCTTACATTGTAACCCAATTCCAATTAAATACAAGCCTTTAAACATTTAAGAACATTTAAAATCATAACCTGTTAGCTTTCGCTTAAACGAAGCATTACACCTTTGAACATAATACTTCTTGTCATAGCAGCATCCTATATATTACATGTAGTAGCAGTAACATGTAACCAACAGTAGTAACTACTAACCCTAGCAGTACTAATAACCACAACAGTATTAACTTCCTTTTATGTGTGTTGTACGAGATCCAAAAACTGTGTGTTGTCCGATATGATCAAGCTAGCTAGTACAAACAATAAACCGCAGTTCAAACTTTATACGAGCAGTTACTAACTTTAACTGGCGTATAAAATGTTTGGAATTATTTAAACAGAATTTTAAAGTCTGGTAGTTATAGAGTTAAGTCTGGTAGTCATAGTAAGCTCTGCCAGTACTAAGTTAGTTCTGGCAGTACTATTGTTAGTATGATCTTGTCTAGTTAAGTATGTTTTATGTAACAGAATAGTTATTTAGAGATATCTTAGGAATAGGATATGAATTATCCTTTACATGTTTGTAAAGCCATTTAGGGTTTCATTGGTGTATAAAGGAACCCTACTGGCTGTGTTTTTGAGATGTAGAACCCTATAGAAATCAATAGAAAATAGCAATGTTTTACATTGTGTTCTTTTAGTACTTGTGTTAAGATTCCGCCTTAACTACATATTATTCATCGTTATTGTCTGTTTCTTATAGTTGATTGGGGTTTATCCAAAGTTATATATTATTCTTACAAAAGGCTCTAAACAGGATCCAGACTTTGGACCTACAAGTGTTATCAGAAAAAAAAAAAAAAATCCTCTAGAGGGGACTCTGAGTAAAAGAATATAAGAACCCAAACAATTCACTTCAGATCTAGAAAATGTCTCAACTTTCTATGGATATTCTCTCTCAACATCTTAGTGCTCGATGAAGCATCATACATTGAGATGCATCAAATTAATGGTACTGCAACCACATAAACCTAAACAACAACAACAAACACACTCATTCCTACCACAATAACTATTTCAAATATCAAACTTCCCAATTCTGTGAAGGAGGAGTATGTATATGGCCATGGAGATGGAGAATTACCTTGAATATATTGACAATGATGTTTAGAAGGTAATTCAAAATGGAAATTCTAAGAAGAGAATCTGAACTGGAAAAGATGGTGTTGTTAGAGTACTTCCACTAGTATCTGCTGCAGAAATTCATGCTGTTGAAAAGGAAAGAAAGGCAAGAACCATCTTACTTATGGCCCATTCCCATAGAACATCTGAAGAAGATTTAATGGAATATATGGCGATGCAAAAGAAATTTAGGAAGCCATAAGGACTAGGTTGGTGGGTAATGCAAATTCAAAAGAAGATGCAGAAGAAAAGTGTTTTTAAAACAACGTTTGAAAGCATTTACTATATCAAGTTTCAGAAGGGTTGAAAAGGGATATGACAGATTCCAACCAAATACTCTCATATGTTGGAAGCTCATGGTGTTGAAGTTATTACTGAGGATAACAAATCACAGTTTCTCAGTTCTTTGCCCCCTGTTGGTTCAAATCTGGCAATGATATGCGATACCCAAACCAGTTGTTGACACTATATCCATGTGTGACTTGTATACTAACTTAGGGTTTTGAGCAGGAACTAAACAAGTTACCACAAAATTATATGCAAGTGCTCAATAATGTTGCTTTTGTTTCACATCAGCTTAAGAGCAGCACTAACAAGTTAAGTCGGTCATACTTGGTGCCTATATTATTTACTCCTTCTACTTCTTCAAACAATATTCCAGAAAGAGAAGTTCATGCTGGTTTTGCTAATGAAGTTATTTATTCACTCTTTCCAAACAATCAAAAGATTTAGACTTGTTTCATGAAGGACCTTAGAACAGATTGATGATATGGACATTGAAGACCTGGACATAATTGGCAGATAGCATTGTGATTGTCTTTCGAATGAAGAAGTTTTACAAAGAAGGACTGAAGGGATTCCAGATTGATGGAAACAAACTGTTGGTTTGACAAACGAAGCCCTTTTTTTTTGAAAATTTGGGGTGTTTTTCCAAATGTCACAACACTGGTCATTTTTGCTCTAGGGAATGCCCTCCAAGTGGATAAATGATGGAAAGAAGAGAGACTCTTTTTATCAAGATCAAGGAGATGGAAAGAAAGAGCAGAATCAGAACTGTTTGCTGACTATGGATGATGGTGTTGTCAATTGGGAGAACATTACAGAAGAAGAAAGTCGAGCCCAATCTGCACTCATGGCAATTAACTCAAATAATGAGGTATCATTATGTTCTAAAACTTGCATTGATTCATATAATAATCTTAAAACATTGTGTAATGAACAAACAAATCAATTAGGTGGACAAGAAGTTAAAATACTTGCCTATGATCAAGCTGTTAAGAAATTAGAAGCTCAAGTTGTTACTTTTCAAAAGCAGCAATTATCTTTAAATGAACAACTTACATTTCAGGCAAATGCATTATATGAAAAAGATGAAAAGCTTAAAAAATATAGGAGAATAGGAATGAAAGCTGTAAAAGAAAAGGAACAATTGCATAAAACAGTAGATTCATGGAAGGATTCTTCTACAAACCTTTGGAAATTAGGTGATTCTGGTATGAGTTCAACTAGTAAAGTTGGCTTAGGTTATGAAATAAAATCAAACGATGAGGTTTTAAGCTATGAGGAAGAAATGAATCATATTGTGTTTAATTGTGCAGAAGAAGACTTCATTGACAAACCTTTGTACAGTAGATTTTCAAAGACTAATAGTTTTAAAGGAGTTCCACATCCCTTAACTAGGGACTATACTCCTAAACCACAACAGGAAATTGATGAATCTTTGTATGTTTATGGTAAAAAGGGACCTCAAAAGCCTGAAATTAGTGACTCAGATGACAAATCCAATGAGCATTCTACCTGTCAATCAAATGACAGTGAAGGATCTTTTGGAAATCCCTCTAAGCACTCTTCTGAATCTGAATCAGAAAGTATAAGTGTACCAAATGAGATGTCTACGTCTAAGTCTGTTACAACTAAAAGTCGTGTCTGAACCAAAACCAAAAGAAGTTGAACCTAGTTGTGTAACACACGTAAAAACTCCTAGGCAACCAATGAAAAATCAAGAGACACCTAAAGTTAACGGAAAGAATTGGAATGAAATGATGGAAAGAGAACTAGGGGAAGGTTACTCTTTCATCAAGAAAAAGTGTTTTGTTTGTGGCAGCCTAAGTCATTTGATCAGAGATTGTGACTTTTATGAAAAGAAAATGGCAAGAGAGGCTGAGCTTAAGAAACAAAGGGTTTTTAATACTGGTAATGGGGTGGCAAAACCAGTATGGAACAATGCAAACAGGGTTAATCATGCTAATCACTTTGTACCTAGACCAGTACAACTCAATGCTGTTAGGCCAAACAGTAATTCTGTTAGGCCTAATGTTAATACTGTTAGGCAAAATGTTAATTCTGTCAGGTCTAATGTTAATACTGTTAGACCTAAACAACTAGTACCTACCAGTAACTCAAACAGTTTTAGTCCTGTAAGACCCCAGGTGAATAAGTTTAATCAAAGAAGTAATTTTTCAAAATCACATTCACCTGTGAGAAGACCCATTGTTAGAAATACAGCAAAAATGCCTTATTCTCATGTTGTAAAGGGAAATTGGGGCACTGCTGTTAAGACCTCAGCAGGTTATAATTGGAGGAACACTAGACCAAACTCCAATTGTAATAGTGGATCCAATTTTGTTCGAACTATAAATGCTAAAGGTCCACAAGGCAGACCCAAGCCTGAAAAGGCCTGGGTCCCTAAGAGAAACTAATTTCTCTTTTTCATGTGCAGGATCATCCACTCAAGAACATGGAGGACAGAGGTATATTTGATAGTGGATGCTCAGCGCACATGACTGGTAACAAGGATCACCTGGATGATTTTGAAGAATGCAAAGGGGGATCTGTTACCTTTGAAGGTAGCAAAGGCTACATAACTAGTAAAGGCAGGATAAGAGTTGGTAATTTAGATTTTGATAGTGTGTCTTTTGTAAAAGAACTAGGGCATTTTAATCTTTTCTCAATATCACAAATATGTGATAAGCAACACAAGGTTTTTTTTACTGAAACTGAATGTCTTGTTGTGTCTCCTGACTTCAAGATGCCTGATGAAAATCATATACTTCTAAAGGACCCTAGGCAACACAATATGTATAGTTTTGATATGAAGACACCTGCTCCTACAAAAGATTATGCTTGTTTGATTGCAAAAGCCACATCTGATGAATCTAAATTGTGGCACAGGAGGTTAGGTCATATAAATTTTAAAAACCTAAACAAACTTATAAAGGGAAACCTTGTAAGAGGACTACCTTCCAAGGTTGTTAGTCATATTCCTACTCTTAGGATTCACAACATTCACCTACAAAGTCAAATACTTGGTGATCCTAAATCATCTGTGCAAACTAGAAGCATCGTGCAGCAACATTCAGGAGCACATGCACTTGTAAGTGATGTTCAAAAGCAGCAAAGGAACAATCACAAAGATCAACAGCATTGTCTGTTTGCCTGCTTCTTATCTCAGGAAGAACCTAAAATGATTTTTGAAGCTCTAAAAGATGACAGTTAGGTTAAAGCTATGCAAGAGGAATTGTTATAGTTTAGGTTGCAACAGGTATGGATTCTAGTAGATCTACCTCATGGAGCAAAGGTGATTGGAACAAAATGGGTATACATAAACAAAAAGGATGAAAGAGGAGTAGTTGTCAGAAATACAGAATGGGGTTGCTGAAAGAAATGAACAGGACCTTAATTGAGGCCGCTAGGACTATGCTAGCAGACTCACTCTTACCAACTACTTTTTGGACAGAAGCAGTTAGTACTGCTTGCTATATCTTTAATAGGGTAAGAGTGACTAAACCTCAAAACAAAACTCCTTATGAGCTTTTGTTTAGCACAAACCATTTATAGCTACATAAGACCTTTTGGGGTTCCTGTTACCATTTTAGATACGCTAAGTGTTGTTGGCAAGTTTGTTGGAATGAGTGATGATGGTTTCTTAGTTGGTTACTCACAAATAGCAAAGCCTTTAGGGATATAATTTAGTAAACCAAAAAGGTAGAAGTAAATTGCATGTTACAATTTCTTCGAAGAAAAACTATGTAAAAAGAGTAGGTTATAGATGGATGTTTGATATTGATTATCTAACTAATTCTATGAACTATATTCCTGTGTCTTTGGAGAATCAAACTAACCCACATGCAGGTACTTCAGAAGTGACTAACAGTGCAGGTACTCTACAAACTCCTAATGCAAATGCTTCTGAGGAAGAAGATGAGGCTGAGGAGCTTATTGTTGTGCCTACAGCAGTCAGGCATACTGCAGCAAAAGTTAGACCAAGGAAGTCTTCTACTAATTCAAAGGCAGAGGAGTTTTTGACAGAGCTTCAAAACCTTAAAACACAAGAGAAGGAGGCTTATTCTACTGGCATTTCAGAAGATACTCCTGAAATTCTAGCTTTTAGAAGAGAATTGGATGAACTTGCTCTAAAGCATTTAAGGGAAGTACCTAAGAACAAAGCTACCAGTACTACCTCAGTTAATTCTGGTAGTGGTCCAGTTATTATCAACATGCTGGTCAGATTGATAAGATATTGCAGGCACACATCTTTTAACAAGCCTCAGAAAGTGGGAGTTTTGATGGGCTTCTCTTATGATGACGAGGGTATGGTCTATGATTTCAACAACTTACCAACAGAAGTAGCTGTTAGTCCTATTCCTACTCTTAGGATACACAACATTCACCCACAAAGTCAAATACTGGGTGATCCTAAGTCATCTGTACAAACTAGAAGCAGAGTGCAGCAAAATTCAGGAGCACATGCACTTGTAAGTTATGTTCAAAAGCAGCAAAGGAACAATCACAAAGATCAACAACATTGTTTGTTTGCCTGCTTCTTATCTCAGGAGGAACCTAAAAAGATTTCTGAAGCTCTAAAAGATGACAGTTGGGTTGAAGCTATGCAAGAGGAGTTGTTACAGTTTAGGCTGCAACAGGTATGGATTCTAGTAGATCTACCTCATGGAGCAAAGGTGATTGGAACAAAATGGGTATACAGAAACAAAAGGGATGAAAGAGGAGTAGTTGTCAGAAATAAGGCAAGACTAGTGGCCCAAGGTCACAGACAGGAAGAGGGTATTGACTAGATGAGGTTTTTGCTCCTTGCAGGAATCAGAAAAGCTATCAAGTTATTTTAGCCTTGCCTCATTTTGGGGTTTCATTGTATCCAAATGGATGTCCAAAGTGCATTTTTGTATGGCACTATAGATGAAGAGGTGTATGTTTCTCAACCTCCTAGTTTTGTTGATCCTGATCATCCTAAGAAGGTTTATAAGGTTGTCAAAGCTTTATATGGACTACATCAAGCTCCTAGAGCTTGGTATGCTACTCTATCAACATTTCTAGAGAAGCATGGATACAAAAGGGGTACTATTGACAAGACTTTGTTTATTAAGAAGGACAAGAAGGATATCATACTGGTTCAAGTGTATGTTGATGATATCATTTTTGGCTCTACTAGAAAGTCTTGGTGTGATGAATTTGAGGCCTTGATGAAAGGCAGATTTCAAATGAGTTCTATGGGTGAACTCATATTCTTCCTTGGATTGCAAGTCAAACAAAAGACAGATGGAATTTTCATTTCTCAAGACAAGTATGTTGTAGAAATGCTGAACAAGTTTGACCTTGCAAGTGTGAAACCTGCAATAACCCTAATGGAGACCAAGATGGCATTGACAAAAGATGAGGAAGTTGATGATGTGGATGTACACTTATACAGGTCCATGATAGGTTCTCTCATGTATTTAACTGCCTCTAGGCATGATATAATGTTTGCAGTATGTGCTTGTTCTCGTTTTCAGGTTACTCCCAAGACTTCACATCTAAATGCTGTGAAGAAAATCTTTAAGTACCTTAAGGGCAAACCCAATTTGGGCTTATGGTATCCTCGAGAATCATCCTTTGACCTGGAAGCTTACTCAGATAGTGACTATGCTGGGGAAAATCTTGACAGGAAATCCACAACTGGTGGTTGTCAATTTCTTGGAAGAAGATTAATTTTATGGCAATGCAAGAAACAAACTATAGTGGCTACCTCTACAACAGAAGTTGAATATGTAGCTGCTGTAAGTTGCTGTGGACAAGTGTTGTGGATTCAAAATCAAATGTTGGACTATGGTTTTAATTTTATGAATACCAAAATTTACATTGATAATGAAAGCACAATCTGCATTGTGAAGAATCCGGTGTATTACTCAAAAACAAAGCACATAGAGATCAGACACCACTTTATACGAGATTCTTATGAGAAGAAGCTCATTAGGGTGGAGAAAATTCACACAGACTTCAATGTAGCTGGTCTATTGACCAAAGCTTTTGATGGACCAAGGTTCAATTTCTTAGTGGTTAATATTTGTATGATAAATCCATAGCTACATTTAAAGGGGGGATTAAATGTATAGTTTGTCATCTAGTAATACTAGTTAGTAGAATTAATTATGATAGGTTATATTAATTCTAGTAGTTATTAGAATATAATAGATCTAGTAGCATAGTGTTTTCGAATAGTTTTGTAGTATGTTTTGTATGTGGCTTAACATGTTCAGGATATACTTGGATTGCAAGAAGGATTGGAGCATGGATTAAAGTAGAACTGAAGTTGTGCAAGAGTTAATTCTGGTATTGTCATAATTAATTCTGGTAGTTTACTACTTATCCTGGTAAGCTTATTGTTAGTTCTGACAATATGAGGTTAATACTGGTTGACCAGACTTAAGTCTGGTAGGCAATTTTAATATGGCAACTAGTCGTTAGGACTATCTTGGTCTAACAACTTTAACTTTAGTTAAATATGGACCGTTAGGGCAAATTAGGGTATATTAAAGGATAATTGATACCAATTGAATAATTATGTTTAATCACCTACAATAGTTTTCTTCATTAAAAAGATATTTCTCGGCAGTACCAAATGCATTCCATTTTTTTTCCACATATAAAGTCAATTAACAGATACAATCAGTACTAAGGTTACTAAATGAGTCAAAACCCAGTTTTGACATAACCAACAATCACAACCTTTTTACTACAATTTTCAAAAGAATGGCTTCCACGAATTTCTGCGGACATGCATAACCAGTGGGATTCTTAAAGAAACATGAAGAAAAGTACAGGGTTTGCAGAGATAGTGATTTTTTAAAAGTTCGCATATCAGGTATGCCTTTAAAACACAATCCCACTATCCATTGACTCCCTATAGTTCAAACAGTTTGGCAGACAGCAAACTGGCCTCAACTCTTTGCTGATGGGACTCTAGACTAAGAGAAAACAACCTGGATACTCTTGAGTATATAATCATGAGGCATTGTTCGAAGTAGCTTCAATTAGCAGATGCTTTAGGGATTTCCATGTTGCCAAATAACGAGATTTTTGAGGGATGGGTAATATGGGGTATTCCATGCTATGGTACTTTTACATTTGGAAAGTCATTTTTACACCCCAATGGAGTTTTTTAGTCCATTATATTTTACATTGTATGAGTTCCTAAAGTGGTGGATGGAATAATTTGAGTAGCAATCTTGCGGACTGCTTTGATTAGTCTTTTTCTGCAGGATTATACAACTTTTCAAAATTTATCCTTGTTGAATGGTGGCAAAAACTTGAAAAGTAAAACTAAGTTTTTGATGTACCCGCGATTTCTACAAATGATTTTTGGGAATTACAAACTGAGAATAAACATCCTTATTTGGCTATTGTATTGACCATAAGATTTTTGGGAACATGAAAAGGGGTTTTAGAGGGGTACCTAGACCTTTATTGCCTGCAATGTTGCCCGTTGTTGCTGTGGATCAAAGTGCAGGACAAGCAGATCAAGAAGTGGATCAACTATCACCGTCTGAACCATTACCATCTTCATCTCACCCACCTGTGCTATCTGGAACCACTAAGTCTGAACCTACAGCAAGTGTGAAAATTGCAATAACCCCAATGGAGACCAAGATGGCATTGACAAAAGACGAGGAAGCTGATGAAGTGGATGTACACTTATACATATCCATGATAGGTTCTCTCATGTATTTAACCGCCTCTAGGCCTGATATAATGTTTGCAGTATGTGGCAGAAGAAAGAACTATGACAATGGATGGCCTGCTTCAATTGGTTCCCAAGTTGATCATAAAGGTTGATAGTTTGAAGACAGAACTAAAGCAGACCAAGTCGACCATAGGAAAAGAACTTGTGAAATTGGTGAAAAAGGTAAAGAAGATGGAAGATGTACTCAAAAGGAGACATGTGGTTCTATCTGATTCAGAGGATGAGGATGCTGAAATTTCTTCCAAACAGGGGATGACTTTACAAGAGGAAGGTTTGGATGAAATGGTTAGGAATATGATGAAGGATAAATCAGATGTTTTTAAGACTCCTACATAAGGAAAAACTTCAGGGGAGTAAGATATCAGCCCTACAACCTTGGAAGCAGCTAAAACTTTGTCAAAGGTTGCTTCTCAGAGGTCAAAGTCAGTTGACAAGGGTAAAAGATACAAGAAGATAAAAGAGTCCAAGGGAAAAGACATTAATACTGGCTTTGAAGATATTAATACTGGCTTTGAAGAAGTTAATACTGGTAGTGGACCAGTTAGTTCTGCTAGAGGCCAAAGGGAAGGAAAAGCTCCAATGATTGTTGAAGAGACTCAAGATCCCAAAAGAACTAAAGAACAAATTCAACAAGAATAAGCTAGTCTTGTAGAAGCCATAAGATTGCAAACTGTTAGATATGAGTAAAAGACTCGGTCACCCCGTATATTTATTGTTTATAATAGTTCGTAGTTTAATAGTTAATCGT
>BQNB010169606.1:0-13763 GCA_026074375.1 Tanacetum coccineum | reverse complement strand
TTCTACTAGCAGTATTAACTTAACATTGGCAGTACTAAGTTAGTACTGGCAGTACTAACTCTTTTAGTACTGTTGGCAGTATTAAGTCTCATGAAGATTTATTCCTAACATTATGTTACTTATATATATGCTTTAGTAGCTTGTACATTCACTTTAGATATTAATCCTTCATGGAATTAGGGTTTAGAGGTATATGATAACGGTTTAAACCCCGTTTTGATATAACGTTACGAATGGTTCATTATAGGAATAATGTACTTTGTAATAAGAATATGATGATATTGAATTGACATGTTATGATGTTTGCTTGACATATATGAAGACAGGATTGCCATTGATAGGTTGCGTGAGCTTGTCTACTTTAGTTATGACATACTAAGATATTGATAATGCAAGTAATGTAATAAAGCGAAAAATTTCCCCGTACAATTGTGATAATAGTAAAATAAGTTTTGCATTTGATGAAAATTCTTGGGTTGTTATACTGACATTGCATTTGCTGTGGGTAAACTGAGCAGGTATACTAGTAATCCTGGTACTCAGCACTGGCAAGCAATTCAGCGGGTACTGAAGTACTTGAAGAAAACCATGCACTATACATTGATATATACTGGTTATCCTTCAGTGTTGGAAGGTTACACTGATGCAAGCTGGATTAGCAACACTGAAGACAATTCGCCTACAAGTGGCTGTGTATTCCTGCTTGGTGGTGGTGCTATTTCTTGGGCTTCCAAAAAGCAAACTTGTGTCACTGGTTCAACAATGGAATCTAATTTTTGTGGCTCTAGCAGCTGCTGGTAAGGAAGCTGAATAGTTGAAAAACTTGCTCCTTAAGATTCCATTATGGATCAAACCTATAGCACCTATTTCTATCTGATGTGATAGTGCTGCTACATTGGCAAAGGCTTATAGCCAGATGTACAATAGGAAGTCTAGACATTTAGGTGTCAGGCATAGCATGATTCGTGAGCTGATCACGAATGGGGTGGTATCTATAGAGTTTGTGAGGTCTCAACAAAACTTAGCTGATCACTTGAGGAAGTGACCGACTAAAGACTTGGTTATAAAGTCTGCTGAATGGATGGGATTAAATTCCAACTAAGTCGCTGCTAAGGAAACTTGGCAGCTGAGTTCAATGTGGAAAGTTGAATGTTCAGTGGACTGAAGCACATGTATTTACATATCATCCCAAGGATTTGCTTGGAACCTGCTGAAAAGGAGGATGAAGTTGTTAACTTCTTAATGGTTAATTTCTTTGAAAAAGTGCTTAGCATGAGCATGAATAAAGAGGAACCACCTATGTAAATGTTGAGGCTTCACCGCCTCAGTGAGCATGGACTTTGGATTTTACAACATTTATGAATTGGATATGGACACATGGCTTGTATAGTGTCAGGAGCGTTTAAGTGTTTGAAAACTTATGTGTTTTTATCTTCAGGTATTCAAATGGGTTGAAGGGTTCAATTCTTAGAACACCCAGATTCTTGAATATTTAAACGTGTAATTAGTAAGATGGAAATTCAATCCTCAAGACATTTTTATTTATGCACTTTTTCGTTTTATGTATATTTTTCATGCAAAGGAATTGTACTAAATTGGGGAGGATTGTTAGAAATTTAGTTCAATTGTGGGTTCAGTTCATACCAGATAATAGGGCTAGAGGTACGGAGTGTACACCTATTGGTCACTGAACATCCTGACTCAGATAGTGGTTAAGGAAATTCAAGTCGCTGATGAACTTCAGTGAGTTTACTCTTTAGTGAGTAGGACTCTGGATTGAAGGATATTCATCAGTCTTATGGCTTCATCGTGAGCTAAAGGATACCATCAGGGAGTAATCCATCAGCATAAGCTAAAGGATACTCATCAGCGGGTTGCTTCAGGTTGAACCTTTAGCGGGTATGCTCCTCAGCGGGATAGCTGATGGTTTAAGACACTGAATGAATAACACGTTGGAATGAATTTAATAACTTGTAACAGCTTTGACTGGTATAAATAGTAAGTTACAATCACATTTAATGACCACGATAAATATGGTCATGTAAAAACTAATTCCTGAAATCAAGGAATCTAATTATGGAAGATATTATATCTCCTATAATCTCTCATAATTTTTTAACCAAGGACTTGGGTACTCTTCTATAAATAAGAGATCATAACTGCATGAAGAATACATAGAAAACAAAAAAAAAAACACTTGGATGCGCAAGGGTTAGTGATTTGTGCCTAAATCATTAACATACATTTGGTCTTATCCCAAGTAGATATTCGTGATACCCAGGGGTCGAATAGTTTACTTTGGAAAGTGATTACACGATTCCAAGTGATATCCGGTAACCATCTTTGGTACGTAGTTTAATCTCTCAATTCTTTTAACTCACTTTGCACTCTGTCTGTTTTTCACACATCTCTCTTTCTGTTTTTAAGCTCACCAATTCTCTCTATTCTTTTTGGCTCACAATTCACACAAAGTATAGTTTTTGGTAAACTACCAGCCATTAACGGATTTGATTAGTCTTTCACCCAATAGCTGTTTGCTTTTGGACTAGCCAATGATTCATTTGTAAAAAATATGGTTGCATTGGATGACATATAGTTTTGAGTAAACTATCAACTATCACCGGATTTGAGAAGAAGTCTTTACAAGAGCCCGTTTTGCTCTGGGACTAGTTCAATTCTTTCGTTGATATATGAGACAGGTGAAATGATGACATTTATTGTGTGGTGTGATAAACTCAACACTTTTGAGGAACAAAAAAATTCCTCTCCCATCAAAGACTTGCCATCATTGGTACAATTTCACAATTCATGCTTATCTGATAAGAGTTAGCCTCAAACCAAGAAAAACAATATCTAACCACTTATACTTGTGTAGCAGTATTAATTTTACTAATAGGTTATAAAGTGATGACATAGAATAACTAGCTAGTACTAACTATAGTAAACAGTTTTGACAACCAGTTTAAATATAACCAAATTACTAATTATAACTCAGCAGTATTACATTTACAAAGAAATTACACAGTACTAAAATTTAACAAACTTTACAAAAATAAAACAAGAGATATAGGCATTAGGGATTTAGCATTCAATAATAGAGACCAAGTACTGAAATCTACCAGCATCCAAACTTTTGTAGAAGATCTGCTACATTGGGTTCTGTGTCAATCTTAACCATTTGAATAACTTTTTAGCTTGCAGTCTCTTATAAAAATGATGCCTAATCTCTCTTTGTTTTGTTTTAGAATGTTGAAACATGATTTTCTACTTATGCATATAGTACTATTCATTGTCAATATCTAATAACAGTTTTCATAAAATAGTACCATAGTCCAGCAGTGGTTTTGGATCCAGAGAACTGTCACAGCAATTGCTTAGCGCCAAATATGAGCCTCAGTATGTAGAAGTCAGGCAACTATAGTTGTTTCTATGCATTGCCAAAGAGATCGGCCTTTTTCCTAAAAATTGACAACCTCCAGTTTTTGACTTCTTATCTTGTGTAGCTCCAGCATAGTCACTGTCAGTGTAAGCAACTAATTCTAATGGAGAATCCTTAGAATACCAAAGTCCTAATGATGGTTTTCCTTTAAGGTATCTAAAGATTCTCTTAACAGCTAAGAGATGGGAGACTTTGGAGAAACCTGAAACCTATGCACCCATTGCACTACACTGCTAAAACTTGTTATCTAGCCTGGATCTATTTACTATAAGGTACATCAAAGCCTTATCATAGATCTTTAAGATGATTCATCCAATCAATCTGCAGGAATCTTCCCATCTTGAAAAAAAAAAAAAAAAAAATAAAGGCTTTTCAAATCTGTTGGAGTAGAGGCAGACTTTACATCTGAGTAGTTAAACTTTCTCAAAATCTCATGGACATATTTATCTTGACTGATAAAAATTCCTTTCTTTTGAAACTTATCCTTCATAAGCTTCTCAACTCATCACTAATTCCTTCTTTGTGATCTAAAGTTATGTCATCCACATTAGATTTGAACAAGCAACGATATGTCCTTATGTCTCTTGATGAATAATGTCTGGTCAAATCTTTCCTCTTTCAAAAACCAATGCACAAGAGTTAATTTGCAAAGTGTCAATACCAAGCTCTGGGTGCTGATGCAGGCCATATTATGCTTTCACTACTTTTAGACTTTATTCAGGTGTCAGGATCTTCAAAACCTGTGGTTGACTTACATAGACTCCTCTTCAATCTGACCTATACAAGGAAAGCACATTTTGCGACATCCATTTGGTGACATAAATTCCCATATATGAAGCATAAGCCTGGGATATTTCTTATACGCCTTCACATTCCTAGCCACAGGTGATAAAGACTTCATAATAGTATATGCCCTCTTCTTGAGTATGTCCTTGAGCAACAAGTCTTGCTTTGTTTCTGATGATAATCTCCCTTTTATCTTTCTTGTTTCTGTATACCCACTTTGTACCAATTGCTCTATGACCTTTAGGTAAATCCACAATAATCCAGACCTTTTGCAGTTTGAATTGAAGAAGTTCCTCATGCATTGCTTCTACCCATGCTGGATCTCTAAGAGCTTGATAAACTCTTTTTGGGTTCTTCTGAGAGAGGAAACAAACAAAAAGACAAGTTTATGAAGAATCCTGATGAGTCTTACCATGCATATATAGCACTAAGAACTCCTTTTTATAGAGTAAGATGTTTGATCCTTATTATCTGAACAGATCGACTAACATTCACCTAATCACATGCTCAAGTGGGTGATCTTAGTGAGTTCTTGTTGTGAGGTGTGGGTAGGGATGGCCAATAGATTGAGGAATGTTCATCAATTCAATTTCTTGGTCCTCCACATGTAAGTCTTCAGATGCATGACTAGGTCCTACCAAGTCTTCAGGAGTAGCAGTATTAACTTCAAGGAGAGCAGTACTAACTTCTCTACTACCAGTATTAATATCTGGTCTGGCAGAACAGTATTAACTTGTTATCAGAGTACCTTTTTCCTTAAGGACTGTCTACCATCATGAGACTCTTTTTAGCTTCATCTTCATATTTAACTCTTCTTTATCTTCTATTTGAGAATCATCAACAGTTTTTGGTTTAAGCATCTCCAAAATTATGAAGCATACTTCCAAATTGGCATTTACAATCCCCAATTTGTTCTTGTTGAGAAGATGTGCTATAGAATCAGAAACTCTTGTATACCTGCAAATCATTAGAACGATTTTCCTGCAACCACTGGTACATAATTCTTTGATTGAGTTAGTGAATCAAGATCAGATTAGCCACTTTGGACGCATTTCCTTCAAAAATAGCTTATTCTCTAGGAAACCCAATATGCAAGATTTCTGAACTTTTCTGGTTCTAATGTTGTATACCCTAAAGTTTTGCTACTTTAAGGAATATCCAACCAAAGAACCTTCATCACTCTTTTCATCAAACTGCGCCCAAATTATATAAGGTATTGAGAATAGTAACTACCATCCAAAAGGTTTCATGAAGCCTATAGCTGGTATAAACCTCTAAAGCGTTCATTAAGGAGTACTTGTTATGAGCTTGACTATTATGCACATATTCTGTACTTAGCAAGAGTTATATAGTAGAAACTGTTTGCCCAAAAATGTGGTAGGTAGGTAACTATAGAGCAGCTTACATTGTCTAGCTGCACTCCATGATGTACTATTCTTCCTTTCAGCTACACTTTTTGCTGTGAGTTCTAGCTTACAATATATTCTCTTTTATACCTTTCTCCTTACAGAAATCATCCATCACCTTGTTTTTAATCTATGTCTCCATTATCACTTGATTATTTTAACTTTATTTTCCACTAGGTTTTCTTACATCATTGATAAAGTTTTTTAAGGATATCATTTGTGTCATCCTTAGTTGGTTTTAAAAAGAAAAACTCCATGAAAATCTACTTTTATCATCCAGTGTCTATATGCAGTACTTTTTATGCATTAAACTACTAACAGAAGTTGGACCAAATAGATGCATGTGTAGCATAAACAATGGCTTAGTAATGGGAATAAAGGCCTTGGTCTTACAAGAGGCTCTGTGTTGCTTGCCTTTAAGACAGGCCAACAATAGTTTGGTTTATTCGCACAAATTCTTTTTGAAAGGCAAAATCTCTTACAAGATTTTCTTTGACAAGTTTATTTATATTCTTAAAATTTATATGACCAAGCCTTCTATGCCAGAGCATTGATTCTTCAGATGTAGCTTTTGCAACTAGACAAGTTAAACTATCTTTAGGAACTATGTTTTTCATATCAAAACTGTACATGTTATCCTGTCTAGGAATTTTAAGAAGTATCTGATTTTCATCAGGCAACTTAAAATTAGGAGATAGGACAAGACATTCAGAGTCAATAAAAAGAACATAGTTCTTTTTGTCACACATCTGTGAGACACTAAAGAGGCTGAACTTTAACTCTTTGACAAAGTATACATCATCAAAATCAAGATTACCAGTTTTAATAGTACATGTACCGAGTATGTGCTCATATGGGCTCCCTACACCAAAAGCTAACATAACCACCATCAAAGTCTTTGTAATCTGAAGATGGGCTATGTTTCTAGTCAGGTGCCTTGAGCATCCACTATAAATCAATGGCCTTTATCTTTTTAGTTTGTGAATTGCTCTGTAATAAAAAAACTTATGAAGTTCGTTTTCTTTGGGGACCCAGCCCTTGTGACCTTGGATCTGCCTCGTGCATCAATGTAATTATATTTGTTGAAAACCAGTGATGCACCATTGGGTTTGATGGGTTTCCAAACCCAACATGCTAAGGGCTTAACAGCATTAAACCCCCTTGCCCTGACAGTATTAACATTTTGCCCTTTGCCTACCAGTATTAAACCTTTGATTATAACACCTTTTTGTTAATGTTGTTCTCTTGTAAAAGGGCATGTGAACAGTTGATTGTGTTTGATTTTGAAAATATGTCCTTGGTCTAGCACAATGAACTGTTGATTTGGGGTGAGCAGTATAAGAAGGCCTAACAGTATTAAAAGACCCAACAGTACTAAAAGGTCTACCAGTGTTAACAGACCTAACAGTATTAACAGGACTTGCAGTATTAACAGATTTTAGGCCAGTCTTCATTAAGACTGCTCTTGGAACCATATGTTTGTGAACATTAGGACAACTATATTGAATGTGATCAAAACTTCCACAGAATTAACAACTGTCTTGTTACTAAAAACAAAGTTACATCCTAATTGATTAGATTTTTAACCATTCCAATTCCTTTGGTTTCCTCTAGGTCTTTCGTGACTGCTACATTTTCTGCATATCTAACTGACCTCCTAACTGGTGTTTCAGGGTTTAAACAAATCTTTCTTAGTAGCAGTAGGAATAAACCAGTTTGCTTTCACCTTATGGTAGGCTAAAATCATCCCTCATCATCTGACACCCAATCTTCAATGATTGGAGCATCATTATTCTCTCTAGCTTTCTTAGGTTCTTCTTCCTTAACATGATTAGCAGGACAGAAAAGTTTTTCTTTCCAATCTTTGTCTACCTTAAGTGGAGACTCATCAGAGCTAGAATCAGTCTTTTGTTTTAAAGAGTCATCAGTATTCTCCTTAGAATTTTCTGACTCTTTATCACAAACCAGTGTATCAGGCTTTACACTTGAATCCTTTGACGTACTCATTTACCTCAGGTTGTTTGAATTCTTCTAGACCTGAATAAGATAAGTCTAAAGATGTTGGTCTATTTAGAATCAAAGGATGAGGTGAGGGGAAAACATTATAACCAAAACCCTTTTTTGCTTTTGTTAGTTATCTGACTTGCTAACAACTGATCTAAGTCTTTGATGATTTTTTCAAACTTTGCTATCTTTAACTCAAACCCATACTTTTTATTCCTTAACCTTTTTCAAGTTCAGTCCTAAGTAATCCCATTAGATATCTTTGTGACCTTTACACTTTTTTAAGCAAGGCAATTTCCTTCAGAAAAAAGGTACTTCAGTTCCTTTATATGTTAATGATTTGCCCTTTAAAATTTGATTTATAAACCTCTGCTTGTAGTAGAAGCTTTAAAACCAGGATCATCCTAATTTAACAAGTTAATCATCATTACTGTTTCATTTAGAGCTTCCATAATTTTGACAAACAAGATTTAGAAACAAGATTTATCTTTGATACTCCAGAATCTGAGAATGCCATGAGGGTCATGTTTGGTGAATTTTTCCTCTGCCATGTCACTCCAATCAAATCCAGCACCATCTATAGCACACATTGACTTTTCAGAAGCATCTTCAATCCTTACTGCCTTTGATGAGCTAGCTTGATTCCAATTTCTGTTATCTTTACTTCTTGGTGCTCTACATTCTCTGGCAAAATTTCCCATTTTATGGCAGTTGAAATATTCTACCTTTGATTTATCATATCCAGCAGTACTTTCCATCAATGATGATCTTCCTTCCAGTCTCTGATAGAACTTTCTGCCTCATGCTCAGTAGTGCCATATTTCACTTTAGATCCAATTTCTTCCCAAATCATCATCATGAAGTTGCTCAAGATCTTATGAAACTAGTTTGAACCCTTGTGGGTGAGTGGACAAAAAGCCATATATACTGTGGCAGCACTAAAATTGCTGTTAGTTTCAGTAATTGGCCTGTATTAACTTTGGGTGGTACCGGTACTACTTCAGGATTAAACAATATTAAATATTATTTAATACAGCTTTGCACTGTAGTGGTTAGGAAATGAAGTTCTTTTCATCATTGATAGCACGTAGATCTCTTAATCTTTTGTTCAACAATTTTAAAATGGTTTTACAAATCTATTTCCTAACCATAGTATCAAAGTCGGTTTGTTCATCCAGTACTAACCACATGTGTATCCCACTCAGTAAAGGTAAGCTCCTCAAAAATTAACATTTTGCTCTTCAAGGAAAATTGTAATACACCCGATTTGCCAATCCCACTACAAGCTTTTGAAGCCTGTTTAAGATAGATCAAGTGATTCTGAGCTTGAAGTATTAAGAGCTTTTCATTACTGTTGCTTCAAGCCTTTGAGTCCTACTTTGTTGCTTCATTCCCTCAAAATCTAGCTTTAATAGCAGCAAACATTGATTGAACATCAACATACTGGTTAAAGGTAAGTTGATGTTCATTGGGCAGTGCCATTAGCAAAAGACTTCGAGCCTTTACATCATTCTTTTTGTAAATCTTTTCTTCAGCAGTAGATATTTTGATTTAACATGTTCAACTAGATCCCTAAGAACGGTAGCTTCTTCCTGAGTGTGCTTAATATAGGCAGAGTGACCTGTCTGTTTATTCAATAATTTAGGGGTTATTGGTTCCACGTCAATCTTAAGCATTTCTGGATCACTAAGGTGTTTTGTAACAGCATTATCAGCTAAATCTTTTCCTTTAAGTTTTCTTAAATCATTCTTGAGAGCTGTAATTACCAAAACTTTTTTCTGAAGACGAGCATTTAAATCAGAAATTGTTGATCCCACGCCTTGATCGATTCTTTACGTAGTGAAGTGTTTGTCACCTTGGAAGAATCCAAAATAACAGAGATTAAGACTTTGTATGTATACCAAAGTGTATGCGGAATCTACACTTTGATACTCTAGAGGTGTTTATCAATAGAACGGTAATGACCAAACAAACAATGAACAATGAAGTAATAACAAACTGCTTCAATATTATTAGAATAATAATACGTGTACTCTTGTAGTACTGGGGTTACAACCTTGAAGCTATCACAATCTATATCTAAAAGTATTTGTCTAAGTGTGTATATATATCTAAACCTAGGATCTCCTTTTATAGAACACAAGGAGTCCTTTACAAAGATAACTACCTATCTTTTAGGATCAGTTACCAGCATCTCATAATAATCTCCATGCATACTTATCTCCAAGTCAGCAGCTTTGACCATCAGCAGTATTAACTATTTCTCCCAGTAGTATTAACTAACACCAGCAGTACTAAGTTTGTACTAGCAGTACTAACTTAATTAGTACTGTTAGTTATACCTTGGCAGTATTAAGTCTTGTGAAGATTTATTCCTAACAATCCTCCCCTAAACTTGTGATTGTCCTTCAAATCATCAAGTTTCTTCTGAATTAAATCTTCTAGTCTTCTTCCTTTGCTGATGATTCTTTCAAACATTTCTTCTACTTCTGCACTTGAGATCTTATAAACCTTAGAAGTTCAAACGCCTGTGAACTCTCATGATTAACCTCTAATTTCTTCTTCAACATCTTGGAAATCATCTCTTGACTTAGAGGGTATTTCTTCTCTGTCAGCATATGTATGGCTATACCATTCTGCATCAGTAAAATGTGAATACCACAAAAATCATATAAACTCCAACTAATCACATTATATTCATGCTGACTCTTCCATAGTTCATCTTCTTCATCAGGCTCAAATAAGGTATGTAAATCTCCCCAAAGCATCAGATCATACCCTTCTGGTCTTGAAGCACTATACCTTTCCTTGACTAGTCTGTACAATTCCTCTACATCCTGTCTATCAAAGTCTTCAAGCATCTCACTCAAAACTTTGTAGTTCTTGGAACTGCCATCTCCTCTGAAGATTTGATAATACATGAAATTCTCTGTCAAAACACAAGTCTTCCAATCCACAATCGGAAACTTTGTAGATAGAGATGCAACCTATATAGGAACCTCTTCTCTTGGTATTATATCTAAAAATCCTTTGATTTCTTCCTTCTCAGTAGCTTCCTCCATCTTTTGTCTCTTCCTTGTGCTTTTTCTAAGAATAGATTTCTTTCTCTTTTCTCTAGACTCTTTAACAACTTCTTTCACTTCCTTTTGTGTATCAGCATCTTTTTCTTCAATCTTTTCAGGAGACTTCATCTTTTCACTTCCATGCTCCATATCCATAGGCTCAAACTGTTGATTAAAATCCCAAACCTTTTCAAAGATTGGCCTAATCTCATCATAAGACATTCCCTTGAAGTCACTAATCTTGTAGTTCCCCTGATTCTTCAAGTATTTTATCATATTTTTCCTTGCTTGGGCAACTGTCTTTGGTTTCATCTTTAGAGTATGATACCTTATGACTGAAGGATCATTCCAATCTATCTTCTTAGATGTCTTAGCTTCAGCCATAGCTCTTTGTCTTTCCTCTTCATCCCACTGTCTTGCAATTTCTTCATCTCTAGCAATCTGAGCCCTTTGCTCTTCATTCATTTGCTCTTCAAGTCTGATGGCTTCAGCAAAACTTAATCTTTCTTGTTCAAGCTCTTTCTTAGACTTCTTCTTGGGCTCAAACTCTATCATTATTGATTTTCCCTTGTCTTGTCTTGACCGTTTCTCTGCACTCCTTCTTGTATAAGTAACAGTTCCTCCAGCAGTACTAAGATTTACCTCAGCAGTACTAACTATTGGAACTTCTTCACTAGCAGTACCTTGTTTTGCTCCAGCAGTACTAACTTCAGCACTTCCTTTCTCACTGCTTTCTTGATCTTGAATTACTTCTGTAGGAGTCACATCTTGAATCACAGGTTCAGTTTCATTACTTGCTTTCTCTTGAACCTCTGCATCAGATAATATCCTCCCCTATTTGGAAGAATCATCTGCAATGTCTTCATCATCTAAATGAATAATTTTAGCCCTCCTCCTTGCTTTCCCAATCTTGATTTGAGCCGCTAGCCGCTTTACCCTGAGAATGAGCTTAGTAAATGCAAAACTATAGGTTTGCTTTGTTGTCTTCAAGTCATCCTCCAAAACTCCAATCCTGTCAAATAGTTTGGTAACCAAATCTGTCAATTCATTGAGTTTCAATCTACCCTCATCACTTCCATGTGAGTGAACAGCATGGATAGGTGATTCATTGGGTGTAGGAAGATGGTGTTCTGCTCCAGGTGATGGTTGTGTTGGTGATGGTTGTGATGCAGCAGCAGTGGTATTATCAGGTGAGTGTTGAGTTGAAGGTTCAGGTGAGTGTGAAGGTGAAGGTTCAGGTGAGGGTAAAGGTGAAGATGTGATTCTTGAAGGTGAAGTGGAAGGTTTAGTAACATCTAACATAGTAGGGAATAGAGCAACTTCCTGGCCTGAATATCCCTTTGTAGGCCTCTTCATGTTGTTAAAAACTTTGTTGCTAAGAGAGGGTACATGATATGTTCTTGTGTGTGGTTGAAGTTGGTTCCTCTGCATATCTAGGCATATTTGAATGAATCTAGGGTACATTAAAAACTTATGGGGGCTTGAAATATTAGACACCATATGCTCAAAAATCATCCTAGAAAAATTAAACTTCCTATTGGTAGCTAAAGAGATAACAGCAAAAATTAAACTTCCTATTGAGAGCTTGAGAAACTCTTTTTGGTTCTTCCTGAGAGAGGAAACAAACAAAAAGACATGTATGAAGATCCTGATGAGTCTTCCCTTCATAGATAGCACTAAGAAATCCTTTTTCAGAGTAAGAAGTTTTCATCCTTCTTGTCTGAACAGATTACTGCACATCTCCAATCACATGCTCAATTGGGTGATATTTGTGAATTCTTATGTGAGGAGTTGTAGGGACTTATCATAAAATTGAGAATGTTTTGCCCCAATTCAATTTCTTGGTCCTCCACATGTGAGTCTTCATATGCAGGACTAGGTCCCACCAAGTCTTCAGGAGTAGCAGTATTAACTTCAGGGACAGCAGTACTAACTTCTCTACTACCAGTATTAATATCTAGCCTAGCAGTATTAACTTGTTGATTAGCAGTACCATTATTTTGAAGACTGCTATCATCATGAGTCTTTTCTGAATCATCAATCTCACAAGTATCCATTTTTGATCTTGTATTTGAGCATCAGCAACAGATCTGGGTGAAGCATCATCAAAGTATGAAGCATCCTTCCAAATTGGCATTACAATACAATCTTGATTATCTTGATCTTGTTGAGAAGATGTACTAGACTCAGAAACTCCTTGTATACCTTTTTTAAAAATCATTAGAAAGAGCCTTGCAACCACAGGTACATAAATCATTGATTGGGTTTAGAGAAATCAAGATCAAATAGCCACATTGACACATTTCCTTCTATACATAGGCTTATTCTCTAAGAACGCCAATATGCAAGATATCCTGAACTTTTCTGGATACAATGTGTAAATACTCTAAAAGCTATGCTATTAAAGGAATATCCAACAAAGAAACCTTCATTTACATTTTTTCCATCAAAACTTGCCAACTTTATAATAAGGTATTGAGAATAGTAACATTACATCCAAATGGTTTCATGAAGCCTATAGCTGGTTTAATACCTCTAAAGAAGTCATAAGAGTCTTGTTTATGAGGCAGGACTATTAAGACACATTCTGTACATTAGCAAGCAGTAGAAACCCATCTTCTGCCCAAGAATGTTATAGGAAACTAAGAGTCAGCTAATATTTGTTCTAGGCAGCCTCGAGATGACAGCCTATTTCATCCATTCAGCTACACCATTTTGCTGATGTGTCCTTGCCTACAACTATATTCTCTTTGATACCTTTTTTTTTTCCCTACATAATCCATCCATCACCTTGTTTTTTTAAAACTCTGTCCCTATATATCACTTCTGATTATTTTAACTTTCTTATCCACTAGGTTTTCTACCTCTTTGATAAAGTTTTTAAGGATCTTACTTGTTTCATCCTTAATTGTTAAAAAGAAAACCCATGAAAATCTACTATAATCATCAGTGACTACCAAGCAGTATTTTTTATGCATTAGACTACTGGTTCTCGCAATATAGCATATATAAAATACTAGGCAAATCCAAACTCTTCACCCTTGACCAAGGTAAAAAGTCAAGACC
>BQNB010169605.1:0-13763 GCA_026074375.1 Tanacetum coccineum | reverse complement strand
TTGTTGAAACACCAGTATGAAAACTTTAATGCCTCAAGCTCAGAGTCACTAGACTCTATATTCAACAGGCTTTAAAAGCTTGAAAGCAGACTTGCAATTCTGGGAGTGACTACCTCTCCAAAATATCTGAATTTGAAGTTCTTAAGGAGCTAACCTGCTGAGTGGAATACTCATGTAGTTGTTTGGATGAATAAGCCTGAGGTTGAGACTATGAGTATAGATGATTTGTACAACAATTTCAAAATTGTTGAACAAAAGGTAAAGAAATCTGTTGATACATCTAGTGGTGTTCAAAACTTAGCCTTCATAACTGCACCAAGCTCTAGCAGTACCAATGATGCTAACACTGCTTCTTCACAAGTTAGTGCTGCTAGCCCTAGTATTAATACTGCCAGTCCACAAGTTTGCACTGCAAGTGTCAGTGATAATACTGTGTATGCTTTCATGGTTGAAAATACGAATGGTTCTAATGTCCTACATCAGGACTTAGAGCAAATTCATGAAGATGGTTTGGAAGTAATGGATTTGAAGTGGCAGCTCTCTTTGCAAAGTATGAGAGCAATAAAGTACTATCAGAGGACAGACAAGAAGATTTTCATTAATGGTAATGATATTGCTGGATATGATAAATCTAAGGTGGAGTGTTACAACTGTCATAAGTTGGGATACTTTGCCAGGGAGTGCAGAGCACCAGGAAGCAAGGAAACAATGAAGACACTTCAAAGGCAATGTTGGCTATTGATGGTGTAGGTTTTGATTGGAGTGACATGGCAGAAGAACAAGTTCAGACAAATATGGCTCTAATGGCATTTTCAGACTCAGAGGTATACACTGATAAAACTTGCTCTAAAACTTGTCTGAAAACTATGAAACTCTTAAGAAACAATATGATGATTTGCTTGCTAAACAACATCAAACCGAATTTAAGGCAATTACTTATAAAAGAGGACTAAATACTGTTGAGGCACAATTTGTCATATATAGGAAGAATGAGGTTCTTTTTAGTGAAGAAGTTGCTGTCCTTAAAAGAGAAGTAGGAGTTAAACAATATGAAATTAATGTGCTTAAAACAGAGTTTGAAAAAGTTAAGCAAGAAAAAGATGCCATTGATTTTAAAATTGAGAAATTTGGTAAGGCCTCAAAAGACTTAGATCAGTTGTTAGGAAGTCAGATAACTGACAAAAGTAAAAAGGGTTTTGGATATAGTGCAGTTCCTCCACCTCATCCTCTAATTTATAATAGACCTAACAAGCTGGATCTGTCTTATTCTGGTCTTGATGAATTCAAAGAGCCTGAATTCAAAGGCTATGGTCCTGAGAATAATAAGAAAGAGTCTAATGTGGTTTGTGATAAAGAATCAGAAAATTCTAAAGATAATTCTGTTAAGTCTTTGGTAGAAGAACAAGTATCGCAGGTCAAAAGTAGCTTTGTTAAAGGTTGTGAGTATAACACTAGTAAGAGTGTTAGTGAAGTAGAACCTAAGAAAGTTAGAAAGAATAATGATGCTCTAATTATTGAGGATTGGGTGTCAGATGATGAGGAACAAGATGAGTCTAAGACTAAGCCAGAAAAGAAAATTGTTATTCCTACTGCTGCTAAAATAGAAAAACCAGTTAAAAAGTCAGTTAGATATGCAGAAATGTATAGATCACAAAGTCCTAAAGGGAATCAGAGAAATTGGAATGGTCAGAAGTCCAATCAACTAGGTAGTGAATTTGTGATATGTAACAAGGCTTGTTTTATTTGTGGGAGCTTTAATCATGTGCAGAAAAATTGTACTTACCATCAAAAGAAAAAGGGGGTAAGTGGGAACAATTACAACAGGGTGGATAATGACTATTATGCCAAGACCTCACACCATAGAACCTACAAAAATATGACTCCAAGAGGAGTTTTGCTGAGAACTAGCCTAAAACCTCTTAGTACTGCTAAGTCAGTTTATACTGCTCACCCAAAACCGACAGTGCATTATGCTAGATCAAAGACTCATTTTTATAAATCAGCACAATCTACTATCCAAAGGCCCTTTATAAGAATCCGACATTAACTAACAGGCATTTTAATCATAAGGTTAATACTGTTAGGCCTAGAATAGTTAATACTGCTAGGTCATATAAAACACCGATTAATACTGTTAGGCCTAGAATAGTTAATACTGCTAGGTCATACAGAACACCTGTTAATACTGTTAGGCCCAGAGTAGTTAATACTGCTAGGCCAAATAGAACATCAGTTAATGCTGCCAGGGCAAATGGGTTCAATGCTGTTAAGCCCTCAGCATGTTGGGTTTGGAGACCTATCAAACCTAATAGTGCATCAATCACTTTGAACAGATATAACTACATTGATGCACGGGGCAGATCCAAGTCAGTAATGGCTTGGGTCCTAAAAGGAATCTAATTTCCTTATTCTTTTGTGCAGGGCAAGCCACAACATGATGATAAAGGATTTGTTGTTAGTGGATGCTCAAGGCACATAACTGGTAACATAACTTAGATCTCTGATTTCAAGCAGTTTGATGGAGGTTATGTTGCATTTGTAGGAGGTGCTTATGGTGGTAAAATTTTTGGTACATCAGAAGAAAGCAGTCAAGATTGCATTGTGATGCCAATTTGGAAAGATACTTCATACTTTGATTCACCTACAAAGAATGTTGATAATGGTGAACCAAAAATTGCTAATGATGCTCAAAAGCAGGTTGAAGATGGTCTAAATAATGAGAATGCTGAACAAGAAAGGTTTGCAGATGATAGCAGTTCTAAAGATATTTGGGCAACAAGTTAATACTGTCATTCCTGATGTTAATACTGGTAGTCTTAAACTTAATATTGTTGGTTCATCAGTTAGTACTGCTAGTCCAAATGAAGAAGACAATGCTACATATGGATCTATTTGGTCCAACTTTTGTGAGTAGTTTAATACATAAGAAGTATGGCTTAGTAGTCACTGATGATTATAGCAGGTTTGCATGGGTTTCTTTTTAGCAACTAAGGATGAAACCAGTGAGATCCTTAAGAACTTTATCAAAGAAATAGAAAACCTAGTGGATAAGAAAGTGAAAATAATTAGAAGTGATAATGGAACAGAGTTTAAGAACAAAGTTATGGATGATTTTTGCAGAGAAAAAGGTATTAAGAGAGAATATAGTATAGCCAGACTCCTCAGCAAAATGGTGTAGGCTGAGAGGAAGGAAAAGGACACCAATTGAGGTTGCTAGAACAAGTGTTAGCTGACTCTAAGATTACCTCCCATATTTTGAGGGCTGAAGCAGTTAGTACTGCTGTGCTATTTAAAAGAATAGTGTCTTAGAGACAAGCCTCATAACAAGACACCTTAATGAAACTTTTTAGAGGTTTTAAAACCCAGCTCTAGTTTTTATGAGCCATTTGGATGTCAAGTTACTATCCATAATACTTTAAGACAGTTTAGGCCAGTTGATGGTAAAAGTGATGAAGGTTTCTTTATTGGATATTTCTTTGAGTAGTAAAGCTTTTAGGGTATACAAACACTAGAACCAGAAATGTAGAAGAAAACTTGCATATTGGGTTTTTAGAGAATACAAGGACTAAGATAGAAGGCATGGTCCCAAAGATGCTGTTTTATATTGATTTCTCTAACCCAATCCTTGAACTATGTACCAATTACTATTTACGCAGTACAATTTTCTAAGAATCTATAGGAACACAAGGGAATTTAATGCAGGTACATCACATTAAACAATTCAATATTGCATTGTGGATGCACTATGAAAAGATGCTTTATACTTAGATTCACCAACCAGATGTTGAAAATGTGAACCAAAATCTGTTGTGAAGATCAAAAGCATGAATGAGATGGCAGATAATGAGAATAAAGAACAAGATAAGTCGATGATGTTATCAGTCCTAAAGAAGTTAATGTTTGTTGACAACATGTAAAATACAGCCAGTCCTAATGTTAATACTGGTAGTTCTAAACTTAAACGTGTTGATACCATCTTAATATGTAGTTCATATGATCAAGATAGCCCTAAAGACATGTTCACTATAGGAGCTAGTCATACACTTGAAGCCACTCATGTTGAGTTCTTCAGTGATGAAGATGAACCATAAGTTGATTTGGGGAACATCACAAATTCCTATACAGTTCCAACCACTCCTAATACAAGAATTCATAAGGATCACCCAATAGAAAATGTGATTGGTAATGTGAAGTCATCTGTTCAAACAAGAAGAATGACAAATCCTACTTCTGAACAAGGGTTTCTCAGTACAGTATATGAACAAAAAACACATGATACCCTGAATACTTGTTTATATGCTTGTTTCCTATCACAGATTAAACCCACAAGCATTGCTAAAGCTCTATCTGATTCATCTTGGGTGGAAACAATGCAGGAAGAACTTTTGCAATTCAAACTTTAACAGTGTTAGGAATTATGCATTCCTAACTTAGTACCGTTAGTTATATTAGTTAGTACCGATAGTTGTAATTAGTATTGACAGTACAAAATAGTTAGTGTTAGCCTCAAAATAATGAGTCGAACAATGGAAGTTCGTTCATAACTATTTAGGTCTCAGTCATTAAGATAATTATAATTTGTAATATGCCTACACGGGTAAACGAGCTCTTAAATATAATCTAACCGGTCACGTGTATCAGGCGAAAGCCTAAGTAATCCCGAGCCCGACCCGTAGAAATACCAAGGCATGAAAGCCTCTTGGTATTAGTATAAACTACCCTCTCTAAATAATGAGGAATTGGGGTTGATTCTTGTTAATTCTCATTTGTTCATTTTCACATTTGCTTGAATTCAACCAACTCTTTTTTTCTCTCTACATTTTCTCTCTATAACTTCTCTCTAAAATTCTTCCATTTTATCTCATCTTATTTTCTTGTTTCAATAATGAAGTGAAAGTGATATTTGGTTTCCGACATTTGTGTATCATACGCCACGGTGGTTTAGTTTTTTGTTAGTCTTCTTGTTGAATCTGTTTGTAATTTTTTTGTGGTTCAGTTTTTTTTAATAAGCAAAGTGGTTCGATTTGTTTCTTGGCTTATAAAGCTTTTAGAGTGTCAGTGGTTATTTCGTGCGTGGCTAAGAAAAAACGCAAGGAACAAAAGATCGTGTTGTTGGTGCCTCAATCGAACGAGTGACAACCAATAGAACCAAACTAGAAGGCGTGCTTCAAGGACCGAACTAGATCTCACTTCAAGGACCGAACGAGGGTTTTTCTGTTTGGACCGAACTAGATTTTTCTTCGAGGATCGAACGAGTCTCATCCTTCGAGGACCGATCGAGTAGTTTCTGGTTGGACCGAACTAGATTTTTCTTAGGATTCCAACGAGTTCTCATCTTCCGAGGACTCTATCGAGTAGTTTTCTGTTGGACCACGAACTAATTTTTCTTCGAGGATCGAACGAGTCTCATCCTTCGAGGACCGAACGAGTGGTGTGTGTTTGGATCGAACAAGGACAATCGAACTAGTGAAATCACTTGTGATCGAGAACAAGGACAATCGAACTAGTGAAATCACTTGTGGACCGAACAAGAGAACCGAACTAGTGAAATCTCTTGTGGACCGAACTAAAGGACCGAACTAGTTGATTTCTTTTAGAACCGAACTACACAACCGAACCAACGAACCGAACAAGCATTGAACCGAACTAGGTGATTTACATAAGAACCCCGAACTAGTTTTTTTTCACAAACCGAACTAGTCATTTTTTTTACGATTCTTCCTGTTTTTAATCCCGTGCAAGATACGATTCTCTCGTCTGGTTTAAATCCAAGAATTGTAAAATCCCGTGAACATTTAATTGTACTCAATCACAAACACAATCACTTTACCTGCTTAATATCCCTACAAATCCTCTCAACTTCATAGATTCTTTCAATCATGCCAGTTCATGACGACTCCAAATGCAACTCCCACAACCGACAGTCAAATGCATACCAACATAAAGGAAGCATGGTTCATGGGATCGTCCACCAATGCTTGCAACAGGACTATTATTGCACAAATGGCGATCACGGTTCTTACGATACATTGATAACAAGAACCAAATGGGTGATGCCTTACGAAAGTGCATTCTCACAGGTCCTTATACTCCAACAATGGTCACTACACCAGCTGTTCCGGCAACAGAGGATTCTCCGGAAGTTCCTGCAAAAACATCAGTCGAGACAGTTCTGAATATGACTCCTGAGAACAAAGCTCATTATGAAATTAAAAAAGAAGCGATCATTTGATATTGACTGGAATTGGAGATGAAATCTACTCAACAGTTGATGCCCCATGTACAGACAGCTCAAGAAATGTGGGAAGCCATCGAGAGGTTACAACAAGGTGAATCACTCAATATTCAAGATGTCAAGACAAACTTATTTTGGGAGTTTGGTCAATTCACCTCTCACGATGGAGAGACAATTGAGTCTTACTACACAAGATTCTACAAGATGATAAATGAAATGATCAGAAACAATTTGACAGTTGCAACGATGCAAGTCAATGTTCAATTTCTTAAACAACTTCAACCAGAATGGTCAAGATTTGTCACGATTGTCAAGCAACAACACAAGTTGGACACAATTTCATATCATAAGCTCTTTGACATTCTGAAACAATACCAAAAGGAAGTTAATGAACTCCTCGAGCAAATAATGGCCCAAGAATGCTAACCCATTAGCACTTGTTGCTACTGCTCAAACAATGCAAGATCCTTATTATAACCAAACAAACCAAACATCACAAATCATATGCAAACCAACATCAAAAGCTTCACTTCCAACCAGATCTCATGCACTACAAGATACAAAGGCAAAGAGATAGCCAAACCAATCACACCTCTATCTGAGTCAGCTTCTGAAGAAGACAGTGATCCTGAACAAGCTCAGAAGGACAAAGATATGCAGAAGAATTTGGCTCTCATTGCAAAGTACTTCAAGAAACTCTACAAACCTACCAACAACAACCTCAGAACTTCCTCAAACACCAGAAACAAGAATGTGGATACTAATCCAAGATACAAGACTAACAATCAGACTGGACAGTTTGGGAATCAGAGGGCAGTAAATGTTGTTGGGGCTAGGGAAACCTGTAGTGGTCCAGTATGACACATCTGGATACAGTGCTTTAACTGCAAAGGAATTTGGTCATTATGCTAAGGAATGCAGAAAGCCAAAACGGGTTAGAGACTCCACGTATCACAAGGAAAAGATGTTGTTGTGTAAACAAGCTGAGAAAGGTGTTCAACTTCAAGCAGAGCAATCTGACTGGCTAGCAGACACGGATGAGGAAATTGATGAACAAGAGTTTGGAAGCACATTACAGTTACATGGCAAAGATTCAAATAGGTACCTAATCAATACTCAGGCACTGACGCTGAGCCATTGGAACAGGTACACTACAATACTGATCATAATGTGTTTGCCAATGACTTACAACATTTTGAGCAATCTGAATCCATTCGTAACACATGTGCAGTGGAAACGGGTGATAGTAATGTCATTCCTGACTCACCGGATATGTGTGATAATGATATTCAGGATGACCAAAATGATGTAGATGTGGATAATGAGCATCGCTGCACTTGCTAATTTAATTGCTAATTTAAAGCTGGATGTCGATGACAATAAAAAGATACAAAAGCAATTAAAGAAAGCAAATGCAACATTGACTCAAGAGTTAACTGAGTGCAAATCTATTCTTGCGGAAACTAGTAGAACTCTAGGAGAATCTAATAGTATCCGGGATAGTTGTTTAGTTGCACTTCAAAACAAAACAGACAGAGTTTGTGAGAGGTACAAGGGCTTTTAATAGATCGACATTGACTAAGACAAACTTTAATGTAAGATAAATGAAACTCTAGGACTATTAGCTCAAAAGTACATTGACATACAAGAATGTTTTAAAGTTAAGGCGCTACGAATTTCTAGTTGTCCAAGCAAAAACATGAGAATAAGTACAGACAGAGTCTTTTAACTAGGTCACATTACGAAGGTCTTGTCAAGGAGAAAACAAAGGTAATAACGGATCTGAAACTTAAGGAAGAGAAAGATATTGACAAAATGATTTCAATGGAACACCAATTAAAGTTTTTGAATGAAATTGTTACAAAAACGGAGTCAACAATCAAACCATTCAATATGTTAGTACCCAAATCCCTACATTTAATGGAAGACCTACCTTTGCCAATCCAATGTACCTCAAAAAGGCTCAAAATGAGCACCCAGGTTTATGTCGATCACACAAGCCCTAATCCTGATCCCGCCATCCAGACTCCATTCCCCGATAGGGAAGAGATTTTTTGACTCTTAACTGAAGAAGAGTCGATCTAAATTGAATAAAGACTTAGTCAAACCATTTGACTACACGAAGTTAAATAGTCTTTATGAAATTTTCAAACCCCCAGCCCAGCATTATGAAATTCAGTTAGCACAGGCAAATGCAATAAGAAAGAAAATGTGGAGAAAATCATTTGTAAAAACAAAACCAAATGTTTTCAAAAACATAGATTTCTTACCAGTGTCTAAATCAGTAAGCAAAAGTAGACAAGCATATAATGTCATGACAAACAACATTAATCATCTGAACGAACTCGTCAATCAAGCATGGGTAAAAACATTCAAACGACCATCTTTATCTTCGACACCCCAACTAGCACAGATAAGGAAACCTATTTAAGAAATGTTTGATGCCCTGGCCCTTAAGACTCAGAATGAAAGTCTTCAGCGTTTATAACATGAACTTAAGCATAGAAATGCATGCAGTATGTAAAGTACTTAATCTCTTGAAGATGAACTTATTAACTTGAATCTTGATAAGGCAGAATTTTCCACATGTACTGATATGTCATTTGCAAGAATGTATGTCAAAAGATGTTATGTGTTCTTATTTGCTAACTTCATTATTTAGATGAGATCACTGAATTACAATGCTTATATCTTCATAAAGTTCCATGAATAGAGCTGTCTTGCATAAAAGCTTTCTGAACAAACTGATTTTGTAAGTAAAGAGATTTACACTGAGCTTTTACAGCGTTTTGCTAGATTAGAAAAACACTCAATTTCTCTTGAAATCGCTTTACAAGAATGTCAAGTACAACTGAAAAATGACACAGTTTGCAAAGAAAGGGCGTCCAATGTATTTCGAAAAGAACGTGAACAATATGTTGAAATACAAGATTTGAAAGCTCAAATGCAAGACAAGAACATGGCAATAAGTGAGTTGAAAAAACTCGTTGAAAAGTACAAGGGAAAATCTGTAGACACTAAGTTTGATAAACCATCTGTTGTTCGACAAACCAAATGCTCAAAGGATTCCAAAACCATTAGTTTTAGGAAAACCGGCTCCTTTTTCAGACTCTCTTGAGAGAAAATATTTTTCAAAGAAAAAGTCGGTTCCAAAAACTAATGAGTCAGAGGGTTTATCAAAACCAGTCACTCTACCTGAATTTACCTAAGACAGCAATGCAACCTGTAAAAAACACAAAAGTGATTAAACCCAGGCATGTATCGGCATTGCAATAGTACCAACAAACTAAGCATCCACAGTTGAATCGTACTTTTTAGGAATACTAATCCTCGCGCTTCTACATCTATAGGAAAGTAAGCATCACAAAACTAATGTTAGCAACCACGGAGCTAGGAGCAATCAAATGATAATAAGGTCGTTTCCATACACAGTCATAAGCGAACTTAAGAAGACTGAAGAGAAGACACCCTAGGATTCTAGTATTTCTAATAAAACAAAAGTCTGAAAACTGCGTGTAATGGACAGTTTAAATTCCAGATACTTTCGAATGCTAATGCTGTTTGTGCTTACTTGTGCGAAAATGTATGTTAATTCGAATCATGATGCGTGTTTTTCTAAATTCTTGAATGAACGTGAATGCTATACATATAGATGCTAATGTAGTACCTATAGTACTAAGAAACCCAAAGTCCAACGAACAAAACTGTTGCAAACACCCCATACAAGAAAAACATTTGCAAATCAGAATCCACTATCACAAGTTCCAAGAGTTACTATAGATCTATATAAAAAACGAGTAAGGCGTGGAAATGGTGGATAGCACAACAATGCCCATCAACAATAAATAGGTTCCTAAAACACAGAAAAATGGGTTTTCCTAAGACACAGAAAAGAAATTGGTACTAAATTTAATGAATGAAAGTTTGCCTAAAAGAAGTTTAGTTTTGCCGAAGATAATACATCTAAAAGATAACAAATGTCCTTGAACTCACAAACAGCTTTAGGATCCAATTTGTCATGTGTTTCCATCGTCCTCACTTCTCTGCAGATTGTACAACTCATCCTATTCATTGTTGACTCGGGATGCACAAAGCACATGACGGGCAAATTATCAGTTCTGCTGTGTAAAAATATTGTTGAGAAACTACTTGGGTACCGTTTCGTCTTTGGCAATGATCAATTTGCTCCATTCTTGGTTTATGGAGATTTGGTCCAAGAAACATCACTATCAAAAGAGTTTTACTAACTACGTCGAAGGTCTCAAATCACAATCTTTTCTCGGTTGGGTCAATTCTGTGAAACGGAATTTGAGGTTGCATTTCAGAAATCTACGTGTTTTTGTTAGAGAACTTTTTGGGAAACGACTTACATCCAGTAATCGTGGATCTGATCTCTATACAATATCCCTTCAAAGTAGAAACATCCTCATCAACTCCAATCTGTCTCCTGGCTAAAGCCTCACCAACTCAAGCATGGTTATGGCATCGAAGACTTTCTCATCTCAACTTCGACTACATCAACTTGCTTTCAAAGAAAGATATTGTGATTGGTTTACCAAAACTGAAGTATGTCAAGGATCAACTATGTTCCTCTTGTGAAGTGAGTAAAGCAAAACGAAGCTCATTCAAGTCAAAGACTGTTCCAAGTTCAAAAGGTCGGTTGAATTTGCTTCACATGGACTTATGTGGTCCAATGCGGTTACTTAGCATCAATGGGACAAATAAATCTGGGTTAATTGTCGAGACTACTTCAGATATACTTGGACACTCTTTCAGTTCCAAGGATGAAACACCAGAAGTTTTAAAAGACTTTCTCACGATGATCCAAAGAAATCTTCAAGCCCCAGTAATTTCTGTTCGCACTGACAGAGGCACTGAGTTCTTAAACAAGACACTTAATGCATTCTTTAAAGAAGAAGGAATTGAGCATCAAACTTCTACTCCTCGAACACCTGAACAGAACGGCGTTGTCGAAAGACGAAACCGCACTCTCGTTGAGGCTGCTCGAACGATGCTTTCAGCTTCTAAACTTCCTTTATTCTTTTGGGCTGAAGCAATCGCAACCGCAGCTATATCAAAACAGATCAATCCTCATCCCCAACTCCATGAAAAACAGCATACCACAACATTAATGACAAAAACCCTCAAACAAACACCTTCACATCTTTGGTTGTACATGGTACCACTAACCAGAGATGGGTGAAAACTAGATAAATGAAAGAAAAATGGGAACGTGCATTTGGTGGGATACTCCACTCAGTCAAAGGGATATCGTGTCTACAACAAGAGAACAAGGTTGATATGTTGGAATCCTTCCATCTCAATTGATGAAATCCAAAAGAGATGTACAGAGACTTCTGTTGCTAATAGAAAAAAAAAAAAAAAAACCTTCAGGCCTCGTTCCCCAACGACAAAAGGCGTCAGATTATGACAACCCTGACCCCGCACCAGAACTACAAAATGTTTCTCCTTCAGCAGATACAGCAGTTCCATCACAACAGGAGTGGATCTTCTTTTTGGTCCTTTTATACGATGAATTTTTCAATGATGGTACTTCTCATGTCAACAAGTCTTCTTCTCCACTAGATAATTCTGCTCCACAAGACACACACCCTTCAACGAATATTCAACCTACATCAGAACCATCAACTCCTACAAATGCTAATGCTGAGGAAAACAACGTTTTGATCAAGCAGAATTTACCAATCCTTTTCATACACCGTTACAAAGAAATTGCTAGAGTCTTCTCCAGCAATAGTGGTAAATCAAAGTGCATACCTTCAATCAACCTCAAAATTCTGAATACCGATGGTGGTCAAAAGAATCCCCATTAACTTCAAGTTCGTGGAAATCCATACCAAGCCAGTACAACAAGACGACAACGTTGCAACTCAGATCCTGGAAATGTGTATTTTCGCGACTCACCGTGAGAATTGTTGAACCGATAAAACATTAAAGGAGGGCAATGGCTTGATTCAAGCATGGATAAAGCAATGCAGGAATGAACTTCACAGTTGACGACTACAATCTGGGAACAATCGTTGAGACAAACCTTTGGCAAGATATTTATGTTGCTGATGAGAGAAGACTTGTTGCTGATTGAAGAACAATCTGTTTGATGTACAGACAAAGAAGTGTTAAAGAAGTGTTCATGACAAGAGATTTTCATTTCAAGGTAGTCAAACATATTGTATACAAGATATTACTTAGAAGATTATGTCTAGAAGATTGAAGACTTGTGTTGATGCTGAAGAAAGAAGACCAACTATCAAGAAACTTGAAGTCAAGCAAGTAGAATTCAAGTTAGGGGAGGATTGTTGGGAAATACAAGTCAAAAGGTCAAAGTACTGCTAAATGAAAAATCGTGTACGAACTTTATCATAAAGCCAAAGCTTCCCCTGAAGTTGAGATGTAATCATCTCCCTGAATGAAACAAAATCTTCCTTTGTAGATAGAGACCATAAGACGTTACAAAGAATTCTAATCAAACACATTAATGCTATTAATTATCATTAAGTCCATCATTAATGCTATTAATTATCATTAAGTCCATCATTAAGTTACATCTTGTAACTTCCCAATCATTAAGTCCTTCTTTAAGTTACATCTTGTAACTTCCCAATCTATAGATTAAGTCCTTCTTGTTTCATTCTTTTGTTCTTTTGTCTCATCAAATCTATAATTCCCAAGACTTGAGTGGAAAACTCATAGACCAAACTGACTACCATAGTAAAATTGAGTCACTCATGTATCTGACATCAAGTAGACCAGATATAGTGCAAGCAATATGTTATTGTGCAAGGTATCAAGCAAGACCGACCGAATAACACCTCAAAGAGGTTAAAAGGATCTTTCGATACTTAAGGGGTACCATTAACATGGGACTCTGGTATCTGAAGGATTTTGGCTTTGAACTAACAGCTTTTTCAGATGCCGACCATGCCGGATGTATTGATACTGGCAAAAGCACTTCTGGAGGAATACAATTCCTAGGTGATAAATTAGTCAGCTAGATGTCAAAGAAGCAAGACTGTACTGCAATGTCATCAACAGAGGCAGAGTATGTGGCGTTATCTGCGAGTTATGCTCAAGTAATATGGATGAGGACACAGCTTAAGGATTATGGCTTCAACTACAACAAAATACCGTTGTATTGCGACTCTCAGTCAGCCATAGCAATCTCATGCAACCCCGTGCAGCACTTCCGTACCAAGCACATCCATACTCAGTATCATTTTATAAAGGAACAGATTGAAAATGGTATAATTGAATTATACTTTGTTAGAATTGAATGCCAACTAGCTGATATGTTTACTAAAGCCTTAACCGAAGATAGGTTTTAGTATCTTGTCAGGCGAATTGGTATGAGATGTTTGACTCTAGCAGAACTAGAGGTTCTGACAAACAAATCTGCTTGATATTTCTTCAAACATCAACATGTACATATTTATAAAATTTCAAAAAGAAAAATACAAAATCAAAAAATCAGAAAATGTTTCACAAAAAGAATCTTCTCGACATGTCTCTT
>BQNB010169604.1:0-13763 GCA_026074375.1 Tanacetum coccineum | reverse complement strand
CCCTTGATCTTGTGTGATGTATATTATGACGTCACGCCACCAGACACGTGTTTCTGTCCAGGCCCCGTTTGGGGGTGTGACAAACACATAATCTAATGTACAAGTACCAAGTGTTATAATGCACAATATCTTGGAGTTATGATTCAATGAGTTGTGTCAACATTGATAATTTTGATTTACCAAAGTGTATGGTAAGTGAAATACATAGAACCTTGGACAAGAGTTCTATATTATCATGTTTTTAATTGTGTATTTTAGTATGTTTATGCAATACCATACCAAATTCAATTAACAAGAATTCTCTTCAACTATGTGAATAGTTTATATGCTTGCATACAATCTTTTCTTCTCTTCTCTTTTCTACCCTAATACACATAGCATGTAATTTTAACATAAAATGAACAAGTAGTCACAAACACAAAATTATCAACACAAGTGTGAGTTGTGATCCAAGGTGTTGTCTTGTCTTCGAATTTGACTAAGCAATCTTTCATGTTCATCAAGTGAAATAAGACATGCAATGTTGTGAGTATATAAATTTCACAAATTTAATTTTGTGAGGTAATGTTTACCACAATATTGGAAGGATGTAGTTCAAATATCTTGTTCTTGCACATAAGTTTGACATGTAGAATCTTTGATAATATCAACCATATTTAGTATAATGCATTGATACATATCCTTTATCTCGTAACACAACAATGTTACACTACTTCCATGCCTGGCACACAAGTCCTAAGCACATAGCACATAAGCACATATGCTCCAGGAGAACTTATAAAGACCATGCAAATGACTTACTAGACCTCTACTCAAGATTATTTAAATCAATATCCTATGGTGAATGCCAACCATAAACAACCTTTTCTAGACTCGTGCAATTTGGATTTGATTAATGTCCTGCAAGAAATCCTAAGCTATGTTATGTTTTGGAACCTAAAGTGTCAACTAATTCAACTTCGCCTATGTCTTGTTTCTATATGGTGATGAGTGACCTCAAATAACGTCTATTTTCTTAGCATCATTTATTCCCATGTAATTAACCCATTTTATATAATTATTGCAAAGAATTATTACTTAACGTTATATTTGAGAATATGTAGTACATAAATGGATTACTTGGTGAAGATTAACTTAAAGCACCATTCCTAGAGCTTAAAACAAAGATATTTTGAAGATTACGTTCGAAGGACTCAATACAACCGTAGCCTTAAGGAAGATAACACGTATCTGTGACTGTACTGCACTCACTACAAAGAACCACGAAGGAAACAGATCCAAAACGCCTGTAATCCCAGGCGAAAGGCAAAGACGTCCGTATTCAAGCTTTATGGAAATAAAAATTCTCAAAGATATCAAAAGGTCCCTACTCCAAGAAACCCCCAATACAACCATAGCCAAGATATAGGCTACGCCTATCGAACCGACCTTCAAACCCATAAATAAGAAAAACCTCAAAAAACGATTTTAAGTGTGCTAAATCATATTCTCGATACCTAAACCATAAAAGTCAATTTTCCAAGGAGAAAAAGAGCAGAAAGGTTGAGCATCGTATTCATTCCATAGGAGACAATGTGTAAATTTGTTATACTTTTGTAATCGTATCATTTTTTGGTATCATTCGTAAACTTATTAGTTTAACCTTGGCTAAATCAGTACTCTTTATAATTATGACATTTGAAGCAAATACCTTCATATTAGCCATTATATATAGATCTTAATGTTTGGTTTGTATACTTAATTTCTTAATTATCGTTAATTTCTTGATTAGTGCATACAATTATACATGTTTACTAACTTTTTATGCGACCTATCATTCAACCGGATATAGTGATACGGACCAAGTAATCTAGATGTCGAGATAGCTCTCCATATAGTAATTTATACATCTAGACCAATAGGATCATAATTAACGACCTATCTTTACCCTTTGATTATGAGCTTGTGACCAATAAGGTGACCTTTGTATAAAACGATACGGTCCATGATTAATTGGTAAAGACTTGTATAGTGACTACTAGTGATATGAATTATCCATTAAGCAGTTGAAAGTGGGAAAGTCTTTATGAGCTAGTTTAACAAGATCACCATTGCTTTAATCCCTTAAGATATATTATAATTAGCAAATCGACGTGTTAAGCCGGATCGTATTAATTTGGCAGCAATCTATTCTAGATTAGGAAGAATATACGCCTAAGGTCCATAAGAATGAATGCAACTTCGAGATATAGTAAACATGCACTAAATAAACAAACCAATGTTTTGAATTGGATTAATAATGTTAATACAATTTTCTATATTTGGATAGACCCTACTTTTAACTTCTGTTAATTTGCTTGCGTGTTTTTTAGTGTCCTTGAATTAATTTTAGTCAGTAACACTAACCCTTGCCGAGTCTCTCAGCTTAATAAACCCTTCGTTACAATTAGATTAAGGAATTAACATATGTTTAGCATAGGTTTAACAGTAGAATTAGCAACTTAGAATAGGGAAAACTCAAAAGATTTCATTAATTTGAAAGTGTTCCTTCGCTCTTAGTGATTCGAACAAAACCAACTACCTTACCAAGAAACTCCTTACCGACCAGGTACACTACCCGTTAAAGAGTTGTTTTTGATAAAGTCTCAAAATATAAATATAAAAACGAATCACAATTCACACCCCTAACTACATACATATTAAGTTTTTGGCTCTATTGCCATGGAGTGAGAATTATTCTTGATTTTTATTTGCTATTTTAGGTGTTTAGCTATTAGATTAATTAAATCTAACCTTTAGGTATTAGTTTAATATTAGATTGGCTGTATAATTCTGTAGGTATTCTGTATATTTTCTGGTATTATTTTTGGATGTAATTGTTTCATGTTTTAATTGTTTTCTCTAATACATGTTCTTTCGAATAACTCTATTACTGTTGCGTATCCACTTCTATTGATATACGTATCCAATTTTCTATCCAGATTACAGCGATTCGATCAAGAAAGTTTAATACTGGCGTATTCATTTCATATAAATACGCGTATTGACTAATTTGATACAGAAACAGATCTGGTATTATGTTCGCATTCCAATTTTTTATATATCTTATTTCTTTCTCCGGAAGCCCCATCCTACTGATTGTTTTATTCCTTATTTCAGGTAGTGCATGATAAAAAAGTTCGACTAAGGAACTATTTTACACCTTTCAATAACCGAAACAAGAATTTCGATCATCTAGAAGCACTCAACACACTAAGTCTTTACGAATCGAGGTCGCCGATATCGACTATTTTCTGACCAAGAAGAATATTCGGAAGGAGAAGTTACCGGATAACAATGCGAATCTATGGAACAAAACATAGCAAAACCGAGCCGACAAGGATCAGGAGTGCTAGGGCCTAAAATTGTGGGACAATTGATAATTTTTGAACAGAAAGTGGCCAATTTCTAAGAACTACGTGACAACACCTCATCGGTTCGGATCATGAAATGCGAACAAACAGTAATTAAATAAAGTTCTTGAGGATTATGATTTATTCACATCCCTAATAACTATAGACAAATGATTTTATAGCCTTTCCTATGTCCTTAACTGAGCCCAATGTCTTGGCTAAAAAACAACCATCTGGGTTTGATTACAACTTGGAAAGATCTGAAGACAAAGTTTCTAAGCAAATATTGCCCACCTGCTTGTACTGCAAAGAAAATGGAGGAGATCAACAACTTTCAGCAATAATCGGATGAAAATATCTATCAAGCTTAGGAGCGATTTAAAGAACTCTCGATGAAGTATCCTCAACACTATTTAACAGAGATGCAAGGTAGTCCTGTCATAATGGAGAAGATTTTCCAACAGAACAATTCATGACTTCAAAGGATCCAAACCATCAGAGACTGTTGCAGATCGAAGTATCCATCCAAGAAATATACTCTCAAAAATGGCCAGGATGGAAACATCAAGACGCAAAGTATTCTAAAACTTCTGACGGACTAGCAGCCATACAAGCACAACTCAACAATCTTGAATAGAAATCAAGAAAGTAAATGAAAAAGTTTATGCTGCTCACGTAGGATGTGAACAATGTAAAGGTCCCCACTACACCAAAGATTGTCCACTCAAGGAAGAAGGGAAAATCCTCGAAGAAGCTTACTACACTCAATTTGGTGCATCTTTTCAAGGATGGGATATAGAGCAACTGCTCCAGGGTTCTACCAAAGGAACAACGCGAATCCTTCGTACCAAGAACGAAGGAAATCTATAGAAGAAACCCTAAGAAAGTTTATGAGTGAATCGGAAAAAAGACATGAGGAGAACTCCAATTTGATCAAAGAGATCCGAGCCTCAACGAATGCTGCCATAAGGAACCAAGGAGCATCAATTAAAAATTTAGAGATCCAAATCGGGCAAATGAGCAAGGTTCTACAAGAAAGAGGATTTGGAAGTTTACCGAGCTCAACTAAAACTAACCCGAGAGACCATGTCAAGTCAATCTCAACTATTGTTGAAGCTGATTCATAACCGATACACCGTATGGTATCCTCCTAATATGCCATATCCACTAGACAGAACCGTACACTTATGTACCAGACAAACAAATGACAATTCCATTTCCAAGTCATTTGAATGGTTATTACTGTAAAGAAAAGAAGGGATCATATGGACCACAATTCTTGGAAGCTTACTCTGAAGCTTGACATTTCAATAATTCCACACCCAAAAAGGAGAAAGACCCAGGGAGTTTCACTTTACCTTGCTTTATTAATAATGTTTGCTTTGATAATGTCCTTGCTAACTTAGGAGCTAGCGTTCATGTTATGCCTCTCTCGACCTACCTTAACTTAGGATTAGGCGAATTAGCTCACACTAAGTTGACAGTTGAATTAGCATATAGGACTGTGAAATATCGAAAAGGAATTGATAAAAATGTGCTAGTAGGTATTGGTAAATTTGTTTTCCCCGTAGACTTTATAATTCTTGATATGCCCGAGGATATCAAAGTGCCCTTAATCCTCGGAAGACCATTTTTTCTACCGCCCGTGCTAAGATTGATGTTTTCAAAAGAAAGATTACTTTGAGAGTTGGGGAAGAGAAAATAATTTTCAAAAGTGTTAAACCTGCTAGTAGTTTAATTAAGAGGGTCTACATTTTAGGTTTGAGAGAAAGAATGGAACTTGATTTAGAAGCTAGGCTAATAGGAGAGACTTTGGTGTTAAATAGATCATTAGACCCTTCCTTTGGGGATTACATAGAACTAAACGACCATTAGAGATTAGGAGAGATCAAGTTGATGATTTAATGCCCACCATTAAGGAAGGTGAGGTAGTTGAGGAATTTAGAGCTAGAAATGATGCTAAAATGGTTAGCAAAGTTTTTGGATATCCTAGTGATTGCGACCACGATAAGAAGATCCATATTAATTGTGCCTACAACATGAAGTTCTCTTGCATGCTAGGTTTTGAATTTTTACACGCTAATTTTTTCCCTATCTTGTACGTAAATGTAATGTCCAAAAAGTTTTATAACTCTATAAGGAAGGACAAATTGAAATACAAGGGAAACAATGTAGTTGGGACCTTAATGAACATACCTATCTTTGTTGGAACTTTTTCTATCTTAATAGATTTTGTAGTTTTAGAAGATATGGATGCTTATTGTAATGAAGGAATGGGCGATGTTATTTTTGGTGAACCATTTTTAAGAGAAGTTAGGATTAATGCAATACGGTTTGAAGGAATAATTACCATTTACAATGGTAATGAAGAGGTTACTTACCAAATGGTGCGATCACATTCGAGGTTTAAACACCACACTAATGAACAATGCAACAAGATCCCACCATTACTGAAGGTAAGTGAAGAAGATAAGATGAATGGAATCTCGCACTCGTACCAAAAGCTCAAGAGTTTCTAAAAAGAGGTCTTAAACATAGGACCCGAATATGTTCGAGATGCGAAGATAGAAGAATGGCTCACACGCGGGCACATTAGCGTGCATGAGATGAAATGAAAGGAAGCTAAAGAAAAGTCTAACTTAAAGACTTCGCTGTAAACAAAAGTGCTTCCCGAGAGACAACCCGGATTCTTATTTATTTTAATCGAGTCTATCTTCCCAGACATCAATACGGCGTATCCGCTCCATACCATATGGCGTATTGAATGTCTGGACGTTATCAGTCCTTTATTCTTATGCACTTTAAACATTATTGTCAGTTCTGTCAATATGGTGTATTCATGTACATTATACGGCGTATTCAACAGACTGACCCGTATTTAGATACTTTTTACAGGTTTCTTGATATGGCGTATTCCAGTTTATGGATACGGCATATTGGTCTCCTGTACAGTTTATTTAGTTTAGTTTAAATTAACTGTAGATACCCGAGATAGGATTTTGCATGTTTTTCCTACAATTTACACAGGACCTCCTAAAAGTAAAGAAATCAACGAAGTTGTCGAAGAATCTACGATCTGTAAATTTTGAAGTGTTGGAGTCTTGAAACTTCAAGACGGCTGTTCAACACAATCTTGCTCATAAACTCAACTTGGAGAATCTACCGAGCAAAATATCAGGGGAGTTTCTCATTCTAATTCTTTTTAATTCCTGTTTTTAATGTTTTATCTATACAACGAGGACGTTGTATAATTCAAGTGGGGGGATGGGAATTAGAATGACACTTGTCCTATTTTTTACACTAAAAGGCTTAAATTATGCTCAAATTTAAAAAAAATTCAAGCATACTTTTGTGAAATTACTTGATACATAACCCGCACACAATAACCCTTGCTAGATATTGTGAGAATTTAACCTTATCCGTTTCTAAATGTTTACCCAAATTCCACAAAATATGAGTGTGCCGGTGATGTTGCAGACTTTAGAACTTGGCTTGGTATATCTATTCGATACCACAATAATGAGTACTATAGATTTAGATGAAGTAACTTGTTTAAATTGGTAAATTTCTAGGATTACACCCAAAAAGCCTTTATATGTTGTTTTATAAACTAACTACACTGGTTAGTTAAATCCCCGTATAAACCCTTTGTTTACTCTCATCTTAAGAGTAAGATACCCCTAGAAAAACCAATAGAGCTAATCCTTTAGGAATTACACCAACTATCTGTTTCGTTACACCTTAGCCTATCATGTTAGATTATGTCCATTTATCAGTTGCTAGTTGCTTAAAGTGTAAAGTATGTATTTTCCCGAGTCTTGTGTCAATTTTCTATCTTTGGTACAGTTGGGAAGAAATTTGCACATTACAAATGGGAATGTATAAAGTAGTCAAAACTCATGTATTTTTACTACTAACACAATTATTGGTATGTCTGAAGAATGAAGAATCACCGAAGGAATTATCCGGAGTTATTATGATCGTAAAGATGGTGAAATTACACCGAGTTTCGTAGTATAGTTTAGCAAAAAAAAATCGAAAAAAATTAGAAAAATCGCAACAAAAAAAGAGTAGGAAAGTTTGAAGATTATCGTTTCAAAAAATCTTAGACCGAAGCAATTATACGAAGGATCGATTATTCGTTGATACGTCTTATAAGTCAACGATGTAGAGTATTGTATAAAGTGGAAGATATCACCACTTGTCTTGTAAAAGTATGTAAAGTATGGGATGATTGGGAAGTTGACCGTTATGGGAACGCCAACTTTGGTTGTTGTTTTTGATCTATGATCAAGACGTCTGTAAATAGTTGTGTCTTTATCATGGTAACGGTCGGGAAAAGTGTCTAGCAACTTATATCTTGGACCTAGTCTATTTGTTTCGTAATTTTTATTTAACAACAATTTTAATTCCCTTTCCTCATTAGCCATGGGTTTTACGAGAATGAGGATGTGATCGAGCATGTATATAACACCTCGTATTTTCAGGTCATTTACGACGTCATTTAATTCACTATTTATTTCTAGTCTCGTATGCGTTTGCTTTTAATTTTAATCGTTAAGTTAAATCGCGTAAGCTAAAAATTATCATTCAACGTAAACGGGCATCAAACAATTAAATGTTTACATCAAGCAAGTGTTAGATAATTATTTAGAGGATAATTATTAACATTGCACATTTTATTTTTATTGGTTACGTAAAGTGTTTATGTTTCGCGATATAATACGTTTAGGCATTCACGGAACCACCAAAACTTTTCTACGCTTCAACAAATACCCATTTTTATACCCAATACTCAAAGTTTTTATAAAACTTCACCCATGTTATCACATTGGACGAATTCTACATAAGAGAAACCACCAAGGAAGACAAATGATACAAGTATACACTTTATGTTTAACCTTTACTCATTTAAACTTCAAGTAACACAAAATATCAACAAAAATATCCAAGACACAACTAGTACACTCTCCCCCCTTATTTTCGGATGGAAAGTGATCACAAGAGGACCAAGAGCACACAATTTACCAACTTGAACTTGTACAACTTCAACTCATTAAACCTTATGTGCATGACTAGTAGAATTGACCAAGGACTCTCCTTAATTCCCTCATCATGTCTTAGACTTTCCTAAAAGTAAGATTGACTAGTCTTGTAGTATATATACATGCATCACTAGAACATATAACACATACACTTTATTTTCATAAGCAAACAGTTTACAATCTCTCTTGTTCTCTCCCTCTAGCCCACGGCCAAAACAAACACCCTTAGATAATCCATACAAATTTTATTTACCAAGTATACAAGTGATCTAACATCATATATAAGTTATTACAAGAAGGTTTGAAGGTTTGGATTATCATTTACAAGGGTTAATTAAGAAAGGTTTAAGATTAGGGTTTTCTTTGGAATTAGGGTTTCTAAGTCTTGGAAGCTTGGGTTTAATATCTAAACTAGGGTTTAGATCTTGTTGTTCATCATCCTACTTCATATTAAGGTTATCTAAAAACCCTACACTCTTTACATTCATGATTTTATGTGTATATATCCTCTATGTAGTAAATCGCCATCTAGGAATATTATTAACATGTAAAATGGATTTTTACACTTGATCATTGTTAGTCCCACTTGAATGGATCTTGAATTCATTAGCTTGTGTAAGGTTTAGTTATGCAAGATAAATCCTACACAACTATGGTAGAAACTTTGTAAAATATATCAAAGATTATGCGGAATCTAATCTTTGATCAATAAGAAGAATATGCAATCGAACAGTAATTCTAATGAACACACAGATTAACAAACAAAGCTTCATTATATTAATACGAATACTCTAACTAGTATTAGGGTTACAAAACCTTGAAGCTATAAACAACTCTATGACCTAGGTCCTCCTTTTATACACCAAGGAGTCCTAGTCGATTTACAATATATTCCTAAAACTTAGAATATTCTCAAAGATCTAATCTATAAATAACAATCCTTATCAACTAAGTAATCTTGATCTCTAATCAATTTTTATCTTTTCTCTAAGTAGTCTTTATCCTTTCTTTGATAGTAGAAAATCTTCTAGCAGTCTTAATATTTTCAACAGTTGTAACTTTGTAATAGCAGCATTAACTCTGAACACTGACTATAGTAACTTATACACAAGCAGCATTAACTATGTACAAGTAGTAGTAACTACTTAGAATATTTTCTTCAATCTTCTCCAGCAGTACTAAATTTACTCTAGCAGTAATAACATATACTAGCAGTAGTAACTAGCAGTACTAATATACACTAGCAGTACTAAGCTACACTAGCAGTACTAAGTTACACTAGCAGTACTAACTACTTAGCATATTTTTCATTAAAGTTAATGAACAGCACTAACTTTATGCTAGTAGTAGTAACACAAACTTTAGCAGTAGTAACTTCAAACAGCATCAAGAAGCTTTTAATCCCAACAATCCTCCCCTAAACTTGATATTTTTCTTCAAAATCTCAAGTTTCTTAATTGAAAGCTTCATTAATCACTAGGAGGATGCTTCCAAACACTTCATTGATTCTTGAGTTATTTTGTGATGAGCTTAAGAAGCTGATAACACATTTCATTCCAATGATCAGCTTTAAGCTTCTTGTTCAACATATCAACATGTGGGTCAAACATTGTCTTCAAATCTCCATATAAAACTAAATCCAAGTCCTCCATTGGTCTTGTTGATCCATACTTAGCTTTTACAGGTTTCTTGATATGGCGTATTCCAGTTTATGGATACGGCATATTGGTCTCCTGTACAGTTTATTTAGTTTAGTTTATTAACCCTGATTTATAGTGGGAGGTTTTGGCAGGTAATAGTCTTCCATCCTTCCATGTTTTTCAAATAAGTACACATGATACCCCTTTGTTGATCTTTTATTGGTGGCATGTTCCTTTTCTTTTCTGCTCTTTTTGCTGCAAAGTGTTTCCTTCTTCTCTCTAAGAGTTGTTGAAACAATATAGCCCTTTCTTCAATGGTCAACTCTTCTTGTTCTCTTGCTTGCAATCTTTCAGCTAATAACTCATCAGCCTTAATCTTTGCCTTCAGCTTTCTCTCTTTCAAGGCAATGTTGACTTCAGCTTTCTCTCTTTCAATCCTTTCTTGGTCATCAAATTCAGCTTGTAACCTTTGATCCACTTCCTCATTAAGCTTGAGTTGATCTTTCTTTGACAATTTCTTCACAGGTTTAGGTTCAATCATTTTTGCTTTACCCTTGTCCTGAATCTTTGCCTGTGATGGTTGTTGTGAAGAAACTATTGGTGTAGGTGCTTGCTCTTGTTCATGAATAACAAGCCCTTTAGCCATAATTGTTGTACCAGCAGTTGTTGTTGTTGTAAGTGTTGGTGTTGTTGTTATTGATTCACTTGGCTCTTCTACAACATTGGCTTTATCCTGAACTTTTGCACTTTTCAAAGCTGCAAGTGCTTGAGCCAAAGTGACTTCATCAACACTTAAATTCTTGAGTTATTTTGTGATGAGCTTAAGAAGCCGATAACACATTTCATTCCAATGATCAGCTTTAAGCTTCTTGTTCAACATATCAGTAATTGTAACACTTGAGCCACTTCCTCATCAAGCTTGAGTTGATCTTTCTTTGACAATTTCTTCACAGGTTCAGGTTCAATCATTTTTGCTTTACCTTTATCCTGAATCTTTGCCTGTGATGGTTGTTGTGAAGAAACTGTTGGTGTAGGTGCTTGCTCTTGTTCATGAATAACAAGCCCTTTAGCCCTAGATCTTATGCTAGTAGCTGTTGTAGGTTTAACACTCTTCAACTCTGCCAGTACTTGAGCCAAAGTAATTTCAACATCAGTTATTGAAATAGCACTAACTAGAATTATACTGGCAGTACTAACTGTTGTAGCAGCAGTATTAACTTGAGCAGCATCATTTTTCTTACTCTCAGGAACTCCTTGTTCTGTAACAAATACTTCTTCACCAGCAAGATCACTTACAATAAACATTATATCATCACCATATCTCCCCTGAGTTTCATCAACCAATATAATCTCTGCATCTTTATCAATGTCATCAATTTTCCTCCCCTGTTTGGATGCATCCTCCTAATCACCCAAAGTAGCTTCATCAGAGGAAACTATTCTTGCAGATCTACCAACCTTGTATAATCTTTTAAGCTTGTGAGTTCTAGACACTCCTTTCTTCTCTAACTTCTTGACTCTCAGTTTCAAACTTATAATCTCCTGAGCTTGAGTAGTCTTTGTGTTCTCCAGGTCAATAACTCTATTTTACAATTTGGTACATAATTTCATCAATTCCTAAAGTTTCAATCTATCCTCACCACTTTGAAGTGTGTTACCTCTTGCGAGCAGTGGATCATTGGAAAGTTTAGATACATTCTTAGACCTAGTCTGAGCAATTATATCCCCCATGGTTTCTTGGCGCCTGGGTCCACCACCTGAACTAGTTCCTAGGGAACTTGGTTCATTACGTGTTGCCTTGGATTGGGTCTTATCTATGTTACCCTTGTCCTTCTCTGCATCTAAGCCAGTAGCAGTAGTGGCAGCCCTTTCCAAACTGTCATCCCTCTCCTCATAGACAGCCTCATCTGCAACATTGGTTGTAGGACCACTAGGTTGAGGTACCTCAGTGTCCTTTCTCTTTGGCCTTCTTGATCTTTGTTTCTATTAGGGTTGAGATGTTGATGGTTGAATAATAGTGGGTGTGTGATGGGGATCAGTTGGTATTGCTAAACCTTTACCCATTTCAGCTTGATTTTGTACCATCATTTTGGAAATAAAGGTGTGTCCCTTCCAGAAAAGCCTTTCCCAACCCTTTTCATGTTTCTAAAAATCTTCTTAGTATGAGAGGGTGTAACATAAATTCTCTTGTGACTTTGCATCCCTTCTAGTTGTTTCTCCAAAAATACTGGCACAAACCTTGGATACATCAAGAATTTACCAACATTATCCAAGTTCTTCACCATACTTTCAAATATGTACTTTGAAAAGTTGAACTTTTGGTTTGTAGCTAGGCAGATAATTGCAGAAGCCATAGTGCTACTAAATTCATTCCATGTAGTAGTCTTAGCACTTAGGCATGGCAAAATAGTATGAATAAGGAATTTTCATTGAGGAGAAAAGAATGCCTTATAGAATGTAAGCTTCTGTGAAAGTTTTTCATACCCCATCCTTGTAAGTTCTTTAAAAATGGTCGCATTTGGCAAGCAATCTGTGCCTTCCTCATCATTCAGTTGAAGGTCATGTCTAACAGATGCTTCAGTAATAATTATCTTCTTCCCATCACTAGGGCTTGTAACTGTACTTCCCTATTGACAGTTTTTGCCTTGACAGTAGCCCAAAATTGTTCAATACATGAAGTATAGATTGTAGGATTAACCGTTAGTGCATACTTGATAGTGTGTGCATTAAGAAAATCCACTATCTGCTCAAACCATTCACTTTCAGCGGGTTTAGGCAAAAATGCGACTAAATTGTGAGTATCAGCAAACTATAGGGTCGTCATTGTGTTGGGTTTTGATGATGAATGATGAAATTGAGTTAGGGTTTATGATTAGAGAGTATATGATTGAATGAAATCAATTAAATGAGTGAATGAAACCCTTAAACGAAGTATTTATGAAACTACCCTCAACAGCATTAATGTTCACCAGCAATTGTAAGTTATGCCTAGTAGGATTAACTTTCAACAACAGTAGTAAGTTTATGCCTAACAACATTAAATTTCCCCAACAGCAGTAAGTTTATGCCTAGCAGCATTAACTTTGAATCACCAGCATTAACTCCAATTCCATTCTAATCAGCTTTTCCATCATCAAATTAATATTTTAGCTCACAAAAACTCTCTCTCTGTTTTTGATTTCTCTCAATTCTTTTTACTCATAATTCTCTCTTCTTGTTTTTAAACAACTCTCTTTCTGTTTTTCAACTCACAAATTCTCTCAATTCTTTTACTCACCAAAACTCTCTGTCTATTTTTATTCCAAACATCTCTCTTTCTGTTTTATTCTCACCATCTCTCTCAATTCTTTTTCTCACAATTTTCACAATGTTAATTATACCAGCAGTATTAAGTATAACTAATAGCATTAACTTAGCAGTATTAAGTATAACTAGCAGTACTAATTATACTTAACAACAGAAACTTTTAATGATATGAATAACAATACTAATTCATACAAAATTCTACAAAAACATAAAGAGATAAAAGATTTTAAGGATTTAGCATTCCAATACTAGCAATCAAATATTGAAATCTACTTACATCAAAAGCTTTTGTAAGTAAATCTGCAACATTCTTGTCAGTATGTATTTTAACCATTTGAATCAACTTCTTTTCATTGCAATCCCTAATAAAGTGATGTCTAATCTCTATATGCTTTGTTTTT
>BQNB010169603.1:0-13763 GCA_026074375.1 Tanacetum coccineum | reverse complement strand
ATAAATGGAGATGCCGGGGTCAAATATGGTATCTTCATTCCCACAAGAGAGAGGATATGGTGGAGCAACTGGATACGTGAGAAAAGGAAGAAAGATACATAAAACATGAACTCTTGGTTCTCTTATTGGAAAAATATCCCCCACCACATCCATAGTAAGATTGCCCAGCTCGGGCTCATTCTTAAAGCAGAAACAATCATACTCCGATGGAGATATGATGTGAGCAAGTTCATCAGCGAACTCCTCATGATAAAAATCACTCCTATCGGCAGGAGGAAATGGATTGATCGAAAGATCAAAGATGAACGAATCATATTGACAAAGAGAAAATTCAGAATGAGTAGTGGTACTGCCACTACTAATCTCTTCAATATGATCGTCATCAAGATAGAAGGCTTCATAATCCGGAAGAGAATAATCAAAACAAGTAGTGGTACTGCCACTACTATTCTCTTCTAAATCAAAGCAGAAAGTTTCAGATTCGGTTAAAGAATTATCAACGGTATTAGTCTCCTCCAAGAAAGAGTTAGGAAAGGTGGATGGAGACTTGATTACAAAATCAGAAGATGGAACGGGATTATCTTTTAATGCTTCGATGTTAGCAATAAGAAGATTGACATTCAACAATTTTTCACGAAGGATATCGTCTTTGATTGTTAGAAGAATATCATCATCGATCCCTCCAACTTCAGGGATAACAATCTCCACCACCTCTGAGCTGACGATCTCAGCATCGGGATCATCGTTGAAATCGATGATAGTTTCAGAGTGTTCTTTGAAAGCTTCAAGAGGGGTAGGATTGTTACAAAGAGGCATATCACACACACTGTCAGGAATAACCTCGGACTCACTTAGGATCGGGACAAGGTCCTCAACACTAGACTTTATTACTTCGTCCGATTCTGTTGTCGGAATAGTGTCAAGATGCTCGTCCCCCATACTTAGAGAGTTAACGGGCTCCTCGGTTGATGAAACGAGAGTGATTGCAAGGGTATAGTCCTCGTCATCATCGTAGCAAATGGGAATCTTCCAATATCGATCTTTAGAAGCTTGCTCTTCCGCAATTCACTTTTCTTCTTCCTCCTTCTTTTGTCGAATATTATCACTCCAAGCTTGAAAAGCAATTTGTAATTATTCCGTACTTTTTTCAAGAGGAGTAGGATCAATGACGGGAAGCGGTTAGGGAAGAAATTGGTCAAAACCAAAAGAATTAGGATCATAGCAAGAATTTTGCTCGTGATAATAATCTTCATTCATTGGTTGACATTGGTAATTTTCATGAGGACCCCCGCAATTTTCATAACAAAGGTATTGTTGTTGAAAATCATGAAAATCTTGCGGGAAATTAAAGTCTTGATTGTAACACGGTTCCGGATAGATAAACGGAACTTGAGGTGTACAATAGTGACCATAACGAGCATTATTCCCTCAAAATTCACAAGAATACATAGGAGGTTGTAGAGGTGGTTGAAAACGTTAGGAGAATCATCAATAAAATTAGGTTTGGATTCATAAGTGAATGAATTCTCATCTCCGGAACAGGATGTCGGGTGAACACTTGGCAAAGTCTGTGGGAACTCATTAATGGTTTGATTGTTGCATGGTTCCGGTTTAGAGATTATCAGAACTTGCGGTGGACAATTATAACCATAATGAGCACCTTTCCCACAAGACTCGCAAGTACATCATTGACAGAAGATATTGTCTAACGAATCACCACACCCGTAACAACAATGATCAATGTGTGGAGGACTTTGCGAAGAATTTTTACCAGGGTCTTGATTGACAACGAATGGCTCTTGATTTTCATTAACAAAGTTAGTATCGTCATCTAATGACTCGAAAGTGTCTTGGAAATCTTGAAAAACTTCCTCCAATGTCTTTCGTATTAGAGCACATTGTCGACAATATAGACCATGAACCGGGTCTCCACAATTGAGACAAATTTTTTCAATTTTAAGGGGTCGTTGAGACGAGTCGGGTACGGGAACAAGAATCTTGTCTTCAAGACTCCCTTTTGAACAACCACAGTTTCTAGTGTACAAAGCTCCACAAGACGAGCATTCTTTAATCGCGTAACGATAGTCGAATGACGCCATAAGAATTAAACAATTAAGAGGGTTAAGAAAAGAATTAAATGGATAAGAAGAAAAAGAAGATTATTTTTGGTTTTTCGAGTTTTTTAAGCAACATATTTTATTAACGGACAAAATGAGATAAGACAACTTAAACCAATAATCAACTCGTTTCACGGTAGCTCTCTAAAAGAAAAACGCACAAAGGAGCGGAGGAGCGGGAAAGCGCGAAGCTATTAAAAACCTTCTCCTTTCGGGTCGTAGTTCCTCGGAACAACCCTCCTTATACCCCTCTTATAGTTTGTTTATCAATTAAAGGTGAGCCGTACTTCACAAGTGACACAAAGGCAAGTTTTAAATCTTTTGTTCGGGAACTTATTATGATAATGCTTCAGTTGAAAGCATTATATTGATGATGATTTTTATTTATTATTATGGACAATGTTTTTATATTTTTGGTTTTTTTTTCTTATATATAATATATAATATATAAGGAGGATATAAATAATAGTATAGTATAGTATTTCCGTCGGGTTAAAAAATTCACTTTTAACCAAAACAAAATCTCAAAAACCTTCCGGGTCGTTTCCTCGACGAGAGATGAATGGAAATTTACGTTCAAGTTGTAAATCGAGCTTGAATAGCATAAATGTTTTTGATTCGGTTTTCTTAATCTACTAAAAAGGAAGGCATATAAAAGGAAAGCTAAACTTTTGGTTTTAAACTATTTTTTATTACTTAAAAATTAAAAACATGATTAATTCAAAGATTAAAAACAACAAGTATTTTAACTAAAATAAGCAAAAGATATAGATTACAAATAATTTATCTTGCTAAGTGACGTGAAAAGTTCATCAAGTGTGGGTTTAGGTTCAAGAAATTAAATGACAAGTAAAATAAAATGCTTAAAAATAAATGACAAGAAATTAAATTGCATTAAAAATAAATGACGGTATGTAATTTGGAAAATTCTAGTGACTATTAATTTTAAAACCTTTTTTTTAAACCCACACTTAAATCACTAGTCACAGTCACATAACAAGCATACTAAAAACTACCTCGCTAAACATTAAACTAAGCAGAAAATCAATAAATAACGCAACAAATATCATCACGAAGCTAGTACATGCAAAAAGCAATAAACATAGATAAAAATAATGAAGTAAAAAAAAAAGTCAAGAGATAACCGAATGAAACAAGGGATGTAGAATGGCGAGATGAGATGAGACCCGCTCCATAGGCTTTAAAACCCCATCCAAAAGCAACACTCGAAATCATAAAATAAGCTAACCCGATCTAAATACTACTTTCAAATCCGAAACCGAACTACCTAGAAATCTCGACTTAAACTCGAATCAACAACAATGGAATATCATTCCGGAATCTTTAACTAATCAACTCGAACAAATCTATTACAAAATAAAAAAAATACAACGAACAGTACCTCAAAAGGAAAAATAATCGATTCAATATTAATGTCTGCAACTCTTATTTTTTTTTAAAGCAACCAACTACTCCTACCTATCAATCTACTTGCCTATCTATGGAAATAAAAAAACAGTAACTAGGAAAAAATGAGATAAGGAAAATACAAGATATGAATCCCACTCTACCCACGTGCTCCCTTTCTTTTCTTATGCGTCCTTTTTTAAGCAGTCATAAAAGCCTGGGCCTCATTATTTTTTTCTTTCCTGGTCCTCTCCATTGCTGCGTGATTTGTAAAAAGAAAAAAAAAGAATGGGAAAATGGCCTTCTGTTAAGCTTGGTTCGAATTCCATTTGATCATCTTATTTTTCTAACTGGGTAGACCGTGTGTTGTTACATGATAACATGTCCATAATTGAGTCTTAATAATATAGGATCGGTCGACCCATATAAATGGAGTCGGCTGGCCCAATAAAATATGAATGCTCCGTCAAACTCGAATTCTCTGCTCTATATTCTTTCCTGTGCTCTGCGGTTTGTCTGCCTTGCCTTTGTTTTTTGTCCTTTTTTTTAGATTCGGTACCTGCACATACACAAACTACAAAAACAACATATATTGTGCAATTTTTTTTATGTTTTTGGTCTTTTGAGTTCGTTTTTCATGGTAAAAGGTATGTATAAAATAGCGAACACCATCGTCCTATCTAATTTCAATGTTGATGATGCTTTTTCCTCTACGAATACTCTTGACAATACCCCGGCTTCACCGAACTATTCCAAGCCTTAACCGGAAAGCACCTCTTTCTGATCCACAGATGGTTTTACTAAGGATCTTTTGGCCTCCTAGCTAACTCACCTTTCCACGAATGATCCATATATGAAAAGGTCAAGCAAGCTTATAAGGCACTAATAATGAATCACACCTATATCACTACTACTACAAGCTCCTATTACTGCCACTAACTGTTTTGCCTCACTCTAGTGTTACACTATCACCTATGTTTAGAACCTCAAGATTTCTTTCTCTCGATAGATATTTATACCACCTTCAGAAATGAGCCCGTTTCCTATCATTCCACCCCAGATTTATCTGGCCCCCCCACCTCAAGAATTTGAATTAAAGTGAGTTTCTCATAAGACTCATCTGGAGCCCTTAGCCCCGAGGAACAGATCGAGAACTATCTGAATCACTTAGATGAACTACCCTCTTGAGCGCATGAGGAACATGGAGATAAATAAAGGTCTTGGTAATGGTCGAGTAATCATACATCGAGATTTTGACCAACTAGAAACCAAACTTCAAGAAGCCCGTACCCATGAATGTTCTAAGATTTCAGAAAGAGCAAATAAGACATGACGACGAGATTGTTCTTGCTCGCGTCAGGACTTCTACTTTAGAGATTTTCATCGAGGATATCAAGTTTTCGTAGCCCAAGTAATGGAGAAGAAGTCAGACGAAAAACGACTAGAAGATATACCAGTAGTTAGAGAATTTCCGGAAGTCTTTCCTGAAAATATACCTGGCCTTCCTCTAATTCGCCAAGTAGAATTCCAAATCGATTTAATTCCAGGAGCGGCACCAGTAGCCCGAGCACCTTACAGATTAGCTCCTTCAGAAATGCAGGAACTATCTGACCAACTACAAGAGTTAGCAGACCGAGGTTTTATCCAACCAAGTACTTCGCCTTGGGGAGATCCTGTCTTATTTGTTAAAAAGAAAGACGGATCTTTCAAAATGTGTATCGATTACCAAGAGTTGAATAAACTCACCATAAAGAATCGTTGCCCATTACCCAGGATCAATGACTTCTTCGACCAACTTCAAGGTTTAAGTGTTTACTCAAAAATTAACTTAAGATCACGCTATCACCAACTGAGAGTCAGGGATGAAGATATTCCAAAGACTGTTTTCAGAACACGATACGGACACTATGAATTCTAAGTGATGCCATTTGGTTTAACCAACGCGCCTGCTGTGTTCATGGATCTCATGAACCGTGTGTGTAAACCATACTTGGATAAATTTGTGATAGTTTTCATCGACGATATTCTCATCTACTCTCGTAACAAAGAAGAACACGCAGATCACCTAAGAATAATCCTGGAATTACTCAAAAAGGAGAAATTATATGCCAAGTTCTCCAAATGTGATTTTTAGATCAGTACCGTACAATTTCTAGGGCACGTGATTGACAGTCAAGGAATTCACGTTGACCCCGCCAAGATTAAAGAAGTTAAGAATTGGGCATCTCCTACCACACCTACAGAAATACGCTAATTCTTAGGACTCGCCGGCTACTATCGGAGATTTATCAAAGAATTTTTAAAGATTGCAAAGCCTTTGATTGAATTAACCCAGAAAAACAAGAAGTATATCTGGGGAGAAAACCAAGAGTCAGCTTTCCAACTGCTAAAAAAATTATGTGAAGCTCCAATCTTAGCATTACCAGAAGGAAACAACGACTTTGTCGTTTACTGTGATGCATCACTCCAAGGTTTAGGAGCAGTATTAATGCAAAGAGAAAAATCTATTGCATATGCATCTCGACAACTCAAGCCCCATGAAGAGAACTATACCACACATGTCCTCGAATTAGGAGCAGTAGTGTTCGCTCTTAAAATTTAGAGACACTATCTGTATGGTACAAAGTGTACTGTGTTCACTGATCATAAAAGCCTTCCGCATATCCTTGATCAGAAAGAATTGAACATGAGACAACGCTGTTGGTTAGAATTGCTCGCATATTACGATTGTGAGATTCGCTACCATCCTAGAAAGGCAAATGTTGTAGCAGATGCCTTAAGCCGGAAGGAACAAATCAAACCACTCTGAGTCAGGGCATTAGTCATGACCCTTTACCCAAAATTACCATCACAAATCCTCGAAGCCCAAATTGAGGCGATCAAAGAAGAGAACATCGAAGCTGAGAACCTATAAGGAATGGACAAAGCATTTAAAGTACGTCCTTATGAAACTCGTTGTATCAAGAATCGAAGTTGGTTACCATTCTTTGGTTTTTGAGAGACTTAATCATGCATGAATCCCATAAATCAAAATATTCCATCCACCCAGGTTTTGACAAGATGTATCAGGATCTAAAGAAACTCTATTGGTGGCTTAACATGAAGGCGATCATCGCTGAATATGTTGGCAAATGTTTAACATGCTCTAGAGTTAAAGCAGAATGTCAGAAGCCATCCGGCTTAATGATACAACCAGAGATTCCTACATGGAAATGGGAAAGAATAACGATGGACTTCGTTACAAAACTACCCAAAACATCAAGTGGACATGACACAATTTGGGTCATTATAGACCGCCTTACCAAATCAACACATTTTATCCCCACCAGAGCGACAGATAGTATGGAAACCCTTACAACGTTGTATATAAAGGAAATAGTTTCACGTCATAGAGTGTCGATATCCATCATATCGGATCGTGATAGTCATTTCACATCCAAATTCTGGCAGTCAATGCAGAGTGCTTTGGGTACTCAATTAGACATAAGTACAGCATATCATCCCAAGACTGATGGACAAAGTGAAAGAACCATCCAAACACTCGAAGACATGCTTCGAGCCTGTGTTGTAGATTTTAGAAAAGGATGGGAGAGACACATACCACTGGTAGAATTTTCTTACAATAACAGTTACCATGCCAGTATTAAGGCATCACCATTTGAGGCACTTTATGGTCGAAAGTGCCGATCACCTGTCTGCTGAGCCGAAGTTGGAGATGTTCAACTCACAGGACCAGAGATAATCTATGAAACTACTGCAAAGATAGTGCAAATTCAACAACGCTTGCAAGCTGCAAGAGATCGGCAAAGGAGTTATGCCAATATAAGGCGAAAGCCTTTAGAATTCTAAGTTAGAGATCGTGTTATGTTGAAAGTGTCACCTCAAAAAGGTGTCATCCGATTCGGAAAGCAAGGAAAGCTTAACCCCCGGTACATTAGACCATTTAAGATCCTTAAAAGGGTCGGCCCAGTGGCATACACACTTGAGATTCCTGAAGAATTCAGTAATGTCTACATTACCTTTCACGTTTCTAATTCAAAGAAATGCCTATCTGACAAATCCCTTGTCATTCCAAGGAAAGGGCCCTGGCTTGATGACAAACTCAACTTTGTGGAAGAACCCGTAGAAATTATGGATTGAGAAGTCAAGCAACTAAGATAAAGTCGCATCCCTATAGTTAAAGTAAGATGGAACTCTAAAAGAGAACCAAAATTTACATGGGAACACGAAGATCAAATTCGTGCCAAGTATCCACATCTATTTCCAAATATCACTCTAACATACAACTAAATCTCGGGACGAGATTTCTTTAAGGTTAGGAGACTATAACAACCCATAATTTTCATCAATGTAATTATCCATCTATTATATTTAATAGAACTATTTTCATAGGAACATTTTTGTTTTATACCATCCATGATGTAACGTAACATACATTACAAAAATAAACGTGCTCACTCAACCTACCAATGCCAATTTCATCAATGTTTATATCAAATAAACATCATAATATGTCAAGCAATATGTTTTAAACTCCATTTTTATCATACGTTATCTATTTAACTTACTATTCATAACATTATTATAAAACGGATTTTATACGTTAAGGTTTATATCAAAACCCCGATTACATGTAATGTTTACATATAATATAAGTGTACAAGTTATCAATGCATAAAATTCGAACTATATTTCCCTCCAAAACCCTAGTACAACTCCTTTAAGCTCATAGGACAACCCGATAATGCACAAGAATCAAATAAGCCATTTCCCTCCAATTTCTTATGAGATTTCGTACCACCTTTTAAGCATGAGTTACAACTCCTACTAGCACTACATTTGAACTAAACTTTCCCTCCATATCACCCTAGCTCGTCTTAAAACCCTAACCCTAACCCAAAACCCTAATGAACCTGCCAACACCCTAACTAGTTTCGAAACCAAGCCAAAACTAAGCTAGCACCCTCCACCATGATCCACCACCTTGCCTACCATCTTGTCACAACCCTTAAACCCCAAACCAAACACCTCACCACCTCCTTGTCACCTACTCATCAACTTGCACCCCAAGTAAAGCACCTTGTTACCACCTTGGTGATTCAAACCCTCACCACCACCCTACACCTTGCTAAGCTATAGTCCTAGCTTCTAATAGTCACCATTGCTAGAAACTTGGCCACCACTCTTCTCAACTTAGCCACCACTCTTTCTTTAACCCTATAAATAACCGAAACCCTCCACACTTCCATAAGCTTACCACAAGACTAAAACTATTCTCGAAATGATGTACTAGTCGAGCCCTAGAAGAAAAGAAAGAAGGATTAAGCAAGTAGGAGCCAAGGTTTAAGAAGAACAAGAGGTTCTTGATTTATCTCCAAGGATTTTTGGCCTATTTCCCCATCTTTGAACCATTCTGAGTTCTTGTAAGTCCTGTCACTTGTTCTATAAGCTCTTGATATGTTTTAAATCCTTTATAAGCTTTGTTTTAACCATTTGATCAAGATTAACACTTTAAAAAACTCATAAACCTAACCAAACCCTAAATCGACTCATTTTGAAACCCTAATCTATTCGAACCCTATAAATAAGCTAGTATAAGCTTACTCTAATCCTAATAAGCTCTTATGTATTTTCATGATGATGTAAGATAAGCCCTTAACCCCTAAGCTTATTCATTTGGTTTTTCTAAACCAAACGTGCCTTAAAAACCCTAAAACCCTTTTCGAAACCCTAATAAGCTATAAGCCATAAGCTAATATTATAAGCTATTCTAATAAGCTAACTTATCATTTTTATAAGCTTTGAAACCAACTCTAAAAGCTCTAAGCTTTTGGGTCTTAGTTTTAAAACCAAACGCACCCTTTTTGAACTATCGAGCTTATAAGGTCATTTCATAAGCTTTAAGCTTATAAAACCAACTTATTTTAGCTTATTGTAATAAGCTAAATGCTAAAAAACTAAATTGGATTTGAAAAATACAAAGTATATGATTTTGGACTAAAAACGCAAATCGGTTTAAACATGAGGGTAATATATTGTAACTTTTAAACTTATTAAACTTTCAGGACAAAAATGTAAATATCCTAAAGTTAAACTACAAGGACCTGTTTTGCCAACTTTCAAAGTTAAAGGTTAAATGTTTTAAAAATATAAATAAGGGTTTAAATTGTAAATTAGTTTATATCAAGGGTATATATTGCCGTTTTCGAATTCTTAAGGGTATAAAATGTAATATTTTATTAAATATATTTAAACATTATAAGACTCGATTTAATTAAAACCCGACACATTTAAAGTTCATTCATCGATCGAAACATATAAAAATAATTATGTTATATAATTAACATAATTTATCATCCACTAGCTTTTAAAGAAACTTAAAAAGATAAAATCTTATCATTTAAACTATGACGTATCACGTTACTAGGGAATTTCATATGAGGGGCTTTCATTTGGGTAGACGTTTTAACGAGTTGCTGGACCTACGATTTAAAGTGTCCTAGCTCCTCAAACGTTTACTACATGACCTTTGGATTATGATAGCCCGAACAGTGATACGATATTTTCACAAATTAATAAACCAAATTTATATTTATGTTAAACTTTATAAAATAAAGTTTTGAAATACAAAAACTAAGACTTGACATATTACCCCATGTTATGTGACGAAGCCGTTTATTTCCATTTGATTTACTTTTGCCATCAATCAGGTTTCCCTATTAAGGTGAGTTCATAGTCCCACCTTTACATGTTTTCTAAACTCCGTGGGGAGATACATGCTATAAACCATGAATACAAGTATTTTTCAACTGTATGCTATCCTGTTATATTATTGCCTAAGTTACCTCCATTTGCCAAAAGGCCCCACTATCATGATCCTTTAATTACTTTTTGAAGTAAGCGCGAATGCCTTGAATAGATCTATTAGGATTGAACTTCCTCGTCCAGAGTCTGGTACATATATGGCCAGCGGACGCATTTCATTTGAGGAACTCTGGGTGTTTGGCAAAGCACCCGCTGGGGAAATAAATTATGAATAACGTATACTTAAGGTTTCGGTGTCATGAGCTTAGAGAAATAATATTGTTTTCCATGATAATTGTATTCGTTGCAATTATTACCATTTACATTAACTTGTATTCAACCATTACATTTCAAACCTGTGAATTTCACTCAACCTTTGTGTTGACCCTTTTAGCATGTTTATCTCAGGTAATTGATCAACCTATGGCACGGAGTGGCATTGGACTTGAGGACGTCCAAACTTGTTATCATTCAACCTTTATGTTTTCAAATGTATTTTGGGACCTCCTTTTGTAAAACTCTGATATATTATTGAATGATAACTAAATTTTCCAAAACGTCTCTTTTGAGTCGTTTTCTATGATTATGACTGTTGATTCATGAAGTAATACCCCCAATTTAGCTTCCGCTGCTATGTGAATTATCAGGGTGTTACAGATTGGTATCAAGAGCCGCAGTTATAGAGAACAAGGTTAAGACCTAAACTATAACTATTTTCCATCCAAGAAAGTCCTCCGTGCCACTACATTTCCTGAATAGTATGTAAAAATACATAACTATTATATAAATAACTTATGTTATTTTACACTGGGTTGTTACAGAATTATGTCTACTAGGTGAACTATACATGTAGCTTAATACATGTGAATTATACATAGTTGTATAGGCGAACTATACACATGTGTCTAACACAGGAGAATTATACACATACTTAAGGCGAACTATACATGATTTTTTCTAGAAGAACCAATCTCGTAATCTTGGTAATCAAATCTCGTAACCTAATCTAAGTATAATTAAACTTTAACTTATCACTTAGCGATTAATTAAGGTTTATTTTTTCCTTAGAAATATGTAGTGATTGCCTTGCTATTGATAGATTGCCTTGCTATTGATAGATTGCCTATAGTTAGTGTGTTGTATGATTATGTGTTTCTTCTTATCTTATGTGTGTCAATATTTTGCCTTGTAAATGTGTGCATAATTCCTTGTGTAAATCAGTCTTGCATTATCTTTTAGTAATATATATATTTGCTTGTATATGAACTGTATGTGATAAATCTTAGCAGAATCATGTCTTTTATTACTGCTCAACAAACCAAACTTGATCTTGAACTTGTTCCCAAGGAGAAAAGACTTAAGATTAGAAAATGCAACGGAAGACTCAATCCTAGAAAGATACAAAGAGAACCCACATTTCAAGTCGTTCTGGATGCTCTTGCTCTTACTCTATGCTACTCTACATTTCTCATCACTGCAGATGTTCCTGAAGTTTACATGCATCAATTTTGGGATTCTGTTTACAAGCATGACATTTTCTACAGATTCAAAATGGACAAAAGGAAGAGATTCAAACTCACTTTGGAAATCTTCAGAGATATCTTTAAGATCTGCCCTAGAGAACAGGGTCAAGACTTTGATGCACTTCCTACTGATGCAGAAATTGTGTCTTTCTTAAGAGAACTTGGTCACACTAGGGAAATCAATTCACTCAATGATGTTGTTGTTAATCATATGCATCAACCTTGGAGAACTTTTGCTGCTCTCATTAACAGAAGCTTATCTGGAAAGACAACTGGTCTTGACAAGCTTTGTCTCTCCAGAGCTCAAATCCTTTAGGGTATGTACCATCAAAAGAATGTGGACTATGTTGAACTACTTTGGGAAGATTTCATTTACCAGATAGACAACAGAGCCTACAAAAAGCAAGAGAAGATGTACTACCCTCGATTCACCAAAGTTATCATTCACTACTTCCTTACTCAAGACAAGATAGTCTCCTGGAGAAACAAGATCGGGATGCACACCTCTAGAGATGACTATCTGATAAACACTCTAAGATTTGTCTTTGCAAAAAAACAACTTAAATCTATGGTGCTATACTTCCTGAATCATTTACCAGTCCTGAGATGAAGGAAACCAAAGCTTACAAGACTTATCTTGGCTATGCTACATGTTGGGAAATATATTGTAAAAGACTTAATACTGGTAGTATAACAGTTAAGTCTGGTAGTATTAGTTAGTTCTGGCAGTACTTAGTTAGTTCTGGCAGTACTAAGTTAAGTCTGGCAGTACTATAGTTAGTACTGGTAGAGTGGCAGTACTATAGTTAGTACTGGTAGTGTTTAGTTAAGTCTGTTTATGTAACAGAATAGTGATAATAGTTATCTTAGAGATATTTTAGGAGATATCTTAGGAAAGGATATGCATTATCCTTTCACACGTTTTGTAAAGCCTTTTAGGGTTTCCTTGGTGTATAAAAGGAACCCTACGGCATAGAGTTTTATATAACAAATAGTAGCATTGAAGCTTAATAGAAATCAATAGCAAAGTTAGTATTATATTGTGTTCTTCTTAATACTTGTGTTAAGATTCCACATTTACACTTGGTATTCATAGTCAATGTCTCTCACATAGTTGATTTGGATTTATTCAAGTTAGCTATTGTCTTACAAATGCTATATAGATCCAAACACAAGGACCTACAAGTGGTATCAGAGCTTCTTACTCCCTCAAAGACTCCCTCAAAGACTGTCAATCCTTCAGGGGAGGAGCAAGTTGAAGACATAAGCCCTACAACTCCGAGTAAGAAGAATCACTTAAACCACAAACAAACACTCACTTTCCAATCTTTACAAATGTCTCAACCTGCTAATGATGAGTTCTCTCAACATCTTAGTGATGATGAAGCATCAAACCATGAAGATGTATCAGACACTGGTGCTGCACCTAAACAACAACAACAGGTGATTCCTCAAACAACTGCTATCTCAAATATCAAACTCCCAATTCTGAAGAAGGAGGAGTATGATATATAGGCTATGAAGATTGAACATTACATTGAGTACATTGACAATGATGTTTGGAAGGTAATTCAGAATGGAAACTCCAAGAAGAGAATTTCAACTGGAAAGGATGGTGTTATTCAAATACTTCCACTAGTAACTGTTGCAGAAATTTAAGCTGTTGAAAAGGAAAGGAAGGCTAAGAATATTTTGCTGATGGCCATTCCCAAGGAACATATGAGAAGATTTCATAGAATGGATGATGCAAAAGAAATCTGGAAAGCCATCAGAACTAGGTTTGGTGGTAATGCAAATTCAAAGAAAATGCTTTGACAAAAAGAAGCTTAAATGCTTCAACTGTCACAACACTGGTCACTTTGCTAGGGAATGTACATCAAAAGGGACACATGATGGAAAGAAGAAGAGAGAC